>APFE031395462.1:24824-100464 GCA_000404065.3 Pinus taeda
AAGGAAGGAATGGTTGTTCGGGGTGGACGTAGCCCAAACTGGGTGAACCACGTATATCTGTGTCTCTCTTGTTTTATGTGTTTTATGTGTTTATATTTCTACAATATTTTATGTGTTCCATTGCTCCATAATATATAATTTTCTAACACCATCAACATTTCTTGCACTAGAAGGAGTGCAACCAGTTGTACATGGCTGAAATTCCCCTCACACTTATTAAACAAACATATGGTCAAGGCAGTAACTTGCACTCTCTCTCACCTACACGTGACTTAGCTTTTTGGTTATTCCTCACCTCCTAGTGTTGAGCACTAGAATTTAGATCAACACCTTTGCTCCATTCGCCCCATCACTTTCCAGTTCACGAAAGAAGTTGCACTAATCCCAGATAGACAACATATTCCACATGCAGCGTGGAAGCCAAAGGCCACTCCCACGAGTGTTGTAGTATCATCAGTGGAAGAAGAAACCCTTGCCGCACTTGAAGGTCAAGGAGAAGCTGTCGAAGATGAAAAGAAATATCCCATCCTCTGGCAAAGTGAATAAGGCACTCTTGTGGTCTCGGGATCAGACTTGGGTATAGGAGGCAGAGGGGAAGGCAACCAAGGAGGCGGAGGTGGAGGCAGACCAACAGACTCAGAGTCGGACACATCAGACTTCGAAGGAGACGATGAGTATGAAGAGGACGAAGAGATGACTGACCCAAATCTTGAACATATGATTGAGGGACCATTGGCACTCTTGGTTGTTCTACGCAAAATGCCGAAGCGAGTGGAGAGAAGGAACATCAATTTTAACCTTGACAATGCAGTGAAGGCAGAAGACCACTTAGCCAACTTTCACCTACAACTGCAGACCCTTGAGGAACGTTATGATGATGTAGCATGTAGATTGTTTCCATGTACCTTGGATGGCTGGGCAGCTGCTTGGTATCACAACCTTCCACCCGACTCTATATAAAACTGGGGTTCTTTCAAATGTATGTTCCTTGAAAAGTTTGTTGATGACAAGACCCCAACCATGCTACTCAAATAATTTGGAACACTCAAGATGGAGGGAAAAGAGAAAGTGATTGATTCCAATCAAAGGTTTACATGTATGTTGAATAGGTTCCTAGCTCACACTAAGCCTCATGACTCCATCACCACTAATTACTACACATTCACACTGCCAACCAACATTGCATAGTTCGTCAAGTGAGCTGCGAGACCAACACTATTGGAAAACTGTGAAGAGGCTATCAGTGTTAAGAAAAACCTGCTTGTAGTTGGAGTATTCAAGGATGATCAATCAATTAAGGACTCCAAGGATGCGAGTAGGAAGTCCCAAGCAATGGAAAGTAAGGGTAAGACAATGAAGTAACGGACATTGAGACCCTCACTCGTCTTGTCAAGAGCTTGTCCATTGAAATGTATGAAATCAAACTACATGGATCGGACACATTTGCAGGAAGTCACCCGCCTAGGTAGAGACAGGAAAGAAACCAATCAAGTAGTGGTTAGTTCATTCCAAACATTGGACATAAGCTTGTGTTCTAGCTCAAACAGTGTGCAAACTTGAAATTTTGTTCTTTCCACAAAGAACATCATCCTGAGAGCTCTTGTCCTGGTTGGAAGTAAGTCACAAATACTTTTTATAGTCATACACTTGAGGTGGGAAGAAATATGTAGGAGCAACTGGAAGACATGTACAATGATGAATAGGTTGCACCTAATGAATCATCAAGCTCTAAGCATGTGGTGAGCACATATTAGTGCTCACAAAAAATTGCAAAGATGAACACCGACAAGCAACTTCAGAAACAAACTGATCATTACAATCTTAGAAGCAAAGGGGCTCCCCCCACACTAAGGGAGATGCAAGAAAAGGTCGGACTACTGATAAGGAAGACCGACCCACCAGCTCCCTCAAAGAAACAAACACAAAGAAAGTCTGGGAAGATAACAACGAATAAGAGTACATCCATGAGTAACAAGTTGTAAAACACTCCGCTAGAAAACATGAACATTCATTCCACCTTGGACACCTCAGTGAGTCAACCACCTCTGGACTTCAACATTTTTGATGACATGAAGAAAAATTGAGTGAACATTATGTTGTTCGAGTTGGCTACGATCTAGAGTCAGTGAGATATCCTGCTGCGCATTTTGGGATAGACAGTGGCAGAAAGTGCAGTCGCTACCAACTAGGGAACAATCACGCCTCCTTGATCACTTTCCCCAGTGCTAAATATGCTTCGGATGGAAGAAGCAAACTCAGGTTTCCCTCAATCCTTACTTTCATTTCAAGTTTTTAACTACAGTGTTCACAACTTCTTGGTTGATTATGGTGTGGCAACCAACGCCATGCCACTCTCCATTGCTAACGATATCAATGCACAATGGAGTGAGACATCCATGTGAATCATCCAACTTGACCAAACATCAGTACTAGCCATTGGTGAACTGCGAGATGTGAACATTTGAATATCCCATGATAGTCGATTCCACTAATGCATCAACATAGTTGTTGTGGACATACCAGAAGCATATGGTTTATTACTCAACAGAGACTATTCCAACAAGCTAGATGGATATTTCACTACAGACTAGTCTCATATGTGGCTTCTGTACAAGGGCAAGTGCAACAAAATCTAGGTAGAATCTGAGAGGTACATGAAGCATAATGTCACTCCCATTAATGGTGAGAATGAACTGTTGGCCTTTGCAAAGCTCATGTTTGGAAACTGCCTCCTTGAGACAACATTGGGGTGTTATCATGCACGGCCAACTCCAACCCTACTAGACACATAGTTGGGACTCCTTCCTTACCCAACTGATGGTAATGAAACTTGTACAACACATTTTACCAATAGTAGCAATAGTAGCAACGATAGTAGTAATAGATGTACTAGCACATCAAGCGTTCCGTGTATAGATGGGTTATGGACTTTGTCGATGGATCCAAGACATAGGATCAATCAGGAGCTGGGTTTGTTCTAATTGACCCTTGCAACAGGAAGCTTCTGGTGTCAAGATGCTTGGAGTTTGAGTACACGAATAATGTAGCAGAATATGAAGCACTTGTGTTGGGCTTGTAGAAGGCCACCAGCCTCAAAGTGGTCATGCTTAAAGTGGTAGGTGATTCAAAGATAGTGGTACAATAGGTACATGACACCATTCACTGTTTATCACTAAATATAAAAAACTACTAAGAAGAGGTATGGCGACTAATCTCAAACTTCCAAGCATTTAAGATCATTGTTGTGTCGCATACGCGTAATGCATCTGCCAATGCACTAGCAAATGCAGCCTCAAGAATGTCACCGATTAGGGATACATTCACTATTGAAATTTTGTACAAATCATATATCCCAGACAACATAACTAACTTACGCGTGTTTAATGATGATCAACAGATACTACATTTTATGGCCAATGCTGATGTTTTCAAAGATGCAGCAATAGATGATGACGAGCATGGGCACTCTCTGCAAATAGGAACTTATGACATGAAAGGCCACATTATCACAAAAGGTGTGGTATCAATGGAAAGGATATATGACTTGCAAGAGTGGTTCCAAGGGCTAAGGAACATTAAGACCCATATTTCCACCATGAGGCACGAACTGATAAACCTGGGAATAGAAAAGGATGCAAAGTTTATTAATCTTGGCATATGTTGTACACAACAAGAATGGCAAGCCTTCATCCACTTGTTCAAATAGTACCAAGGTGTGTTCGCGTGGATGTATGATGACTTGAAACCTTATGACACATGGATCATCCAACATATCATCCAATCAAGGGGTCAAGCCATATCAACAAAAGCTGAGAAAAGCACATCTGTCACTTGAATCCATCATACAGAAAGAGCTTACTAAATTGTTGGATGCACGGATCATATATAAAGTTCGTCATTCCACTTGGGTCTCCAACCTTGTGCCTGTATGAAAGAAGTCCAGGGAAATCCACTTGTGTGTTGATTCCTGGAACGTTAACTGCGCCTCAGACAAAGACAACTACCCTGTGCCATCTATGGACCATATTTTCCAAACAATATCTAGGGCATAGATGTTCTCTCTCCTTGATGGTTTTTTAAGATATAATCAAGTTCTAGTAGCAAAACCTGATAGACTCAAAACTAATTTTTGTACCAAGTGGGGTACGTTCGCATATAAGATAATGCCATTTGGGCTTGTAAATGTAGGCACAACATTTCAGGTGCTATGGACACCGCCTTTCGCAGACTCATTGGACAGAGCGTGGTGGTATACATCGATGATGTGGCTATGTTCTTAAGAAGATGACAAGAACATATATGCCATCTTAAGAAAATTTTCGAGTGATGCCAAAGATATGGGATTTCCTTGAATCCCAAGAAGAGCATGTCCACCATGTCAGAGGGGAACCTCCTCAGACACATTGTTGCCAAAAGCAGGATCAAAGTGGATTTAGACCGGGTCCAAGCTATCACATGGGTTCCTCACCCAATTAACAAGAAAGGTATGCAATCCTTCTTGGGAAAGATAAACATCCTCTAGAAATTCATCTTGGATTATGCACAAATAGACAAGCCCAAGCAGGACATGATTAAGAAAGATGTAGTGTACACCTGGGGCAAGAAAGAAAAGCATGCATTCACCTAGATTAAGCAAGCCATTGTTGAAGTGCCCGCACTTTACAGCCCAGATTTCAAAAAATATTTCCTACTATACACCTTCACTTCTGATAATTCACTAGTTGTAGTACTCACTCAGAAAGGTGAGGCTAATGATGAACGTCCCATCTCTTTCGTGAGTGCAAGCATGCAGGGACTAGTGCTTAACTGTGTCGCCATTGACAAACAAGCTTATGTAGTTTACAAGGTGGTAAAACACTTCAATTCCTATTTATTGAAGAACCATAACATAGCCTTCGTTCCCCACCCAACAATTCATACATTGCTAGTACAACAAGATCTGGGAGAATGACGTGCAAACTCGATATCAGGTTTGCAAGAATATGATATTGAAATCAAGCCAGTATACAAAATCAAATGACATGGACTCTATAGAATTGTAGCTGAAGTAGTACATGCTCCGGAGAATGAATAAGAGCTCACCGGTTTGGAGCAGGAGATTGAAATGTATGAAATAAGGTGAGCAAACCCCATGGAAAACAAAACCTCTTGGTATGTAGATGTATGTAAGTACCTTGAGCATGACACCGTACCCTCTCACTTTTCTATCAAACAGAAGAGGGCATTGCATCTAAAAGGCTTAGCTTATCAGTTAGTGCATGGAGGATTTACAGAAAGCACAGTAATGGGGTTTTTCTCAGGTGCTTGGAGGCATAGGAATCAGAGAAGGTACTTCAATATTTTCATGACGGACCCACCGGGGGTCACTTTGCAGGAAATACAAAGGTACACAAGGTTATGCAAGCTGGTTTTAATTGGCCCACATTATTCAAGGATGCTCTAATCTGTGCCCGCAAATGCCTAGTCTATCAGTGATGCACTGACAAAACATAAAGATCAGCAACCCCACTACAACATGTTGCAGTGACTGAACCATTCCAATAGTGGCACTTGGATATTATTGGGGAAATTTTCCCTCATTCGTCAAGGAAACATCATTATATCCTAACAAACATTGACTACTTTACGTAGTGGATAGAGACAGTTCCACTCAAACAAGTGAATGACCAAGAGGTCATCAGCTTCCTCCAGCAGAATATCATCTCATTCTTCAGTGTTTTGGTATCACTTTGTTTTTATAATTCAACTTATTTTTCGTCTTTGAAACTATATGAATTTTCATTACAAAATGGTATCATGTTAAAGCATTCATCGAATTACTGTACACAAGGAAACGCTATAGCAGAGTCTACAAATAAAAACCTCATCCATATGATCAAGAAGAACATTTTCTCTAAATAGTGTAACTGGCATACCGCCCTGACGAATGCACAATGGGCTGACCATGTAACACCTAAGCCCTCTCTAAACACCTCACCATACTTCTTGAACTGTGATAAAGAATCCATCCTCCCGCCAAATATCTACTAGCCTGTTCTTTAGCTTTCCTGGGAATCCCAAGGCAAGCCTCGCCAACTAGTTCGACATAGGATCGATGCTCTCCATAAGCTCCAGGAAGAAAGGATGAAAGAAAAAGAAAAAATAATGCTCCACCAGAACTGTATAAACAGGTGGTTCAATCAGAAGTCTATAGGGAAAGCTAGATTCGATGTGGATGAGTTAGTCCTAAAATGGGATAAATCCCATGAAGACAGGAAAAATACGAAATTCAAGTCCCTGTGGGTTGGCCCGTACACAGTTCACGAGAGTATTGGCCCACACTTGTATCATTTTCGATCACTCAATGGGAGGATTGACAACCTTCCTATCAATGGCCAAGATCTCAAACATTATTTGCAATAGGCTTGACCATGCCCATGCCATGTGCATAGTCTGCTTGCTACTTGTTGCTTTCATTTGGTTTGTTTTGATCATTATCTTTGTTTTTGCTTTGTTTGATTATACTTGCTATTTTTGTTCATTTTCATTTGGTTTGTTTGATATATTACTATTTTTGTTTCCGGAAATAAGTGTTGCCAACTACTACATTTTGGCTTTTGAATAGAGTATGTGGCTGAAATTTGAAGAGACTTGTGACACTGCAACACTTGGCAAGTATTGTTTCCATTTTCTTTATGTTTGGTTACAACCTTTGGTCGATGAAGTCCTGATGGAAAATATGAATCATCTGTAAGGGAAGCTTTGGTCCAACCGTGAACCTGTGTCCACACTGGGAAGCCCCATGCCTGTACTCAGCCTTTTTCTCTGTGTATTGAAGCTAATCCAATTAGTAGAAATAGAGAAGGGGAAAACATCTAAACAAGTAAACCTATGACAGAGGTCTTACATGCTTCTCTCAAGGAACAAGCTCTTTTGCTCTCAATAAGTTGGGATCCCTCTTCTGCCCCAAAACTAAATAAGTGCCTATGCACAGTTCTCTTAAAAAATACAAAGGTGAAAGAAGAGAAACACTTTCTGCGCAGAGAGGTGAAGCACACAACTCCACTAGGGTACGGACTAGGCTCGATGGCAATGGAGCAATGTGTGCATTCCTGTGTGACTTCTCTGGGGTACTTTCTAGGCTTATTGGTAGTGGAACAATACCAGAGATGAAAAATTATACTATGAAAATCTTCAACTCGTGAACTAAACTACCTTTCCTAGATTCGAAACAATGAGATCTAAGATAAACTTTTGATTTTGTTTGAATGAGTTGGAAAAGAGTGAACCCTGTATGCCCATGGGGTAAGTGGGGAAACTGAAGTAACCTACATAGTGATTCAATACTTCTTAAAAGACCAAGGCCCTATGCTAGAAATGAAGTGAAACAAAGAAGCTGGAGTTCTACTAGTGTGTCGCCAAGTGTTGCAACAGCTACAACCAGCCTCCAAAATTTTGGCCTGCACCAATTTTGGAGCCTCCCTTGGAGAGTTTCACTTGATGACTACACACACTCGAGTTCACTATGTGAGATCATGTGGGTCTTTATATTCGCCTTGCTTGATTATTTCACTCAATTCTCTTCATGTTGATGTCTAAGTAATGCTTGTGACCGTGTTCTAGTTATGCTCAAAGTCTTTGCTTCGTATGTGTTTGTTGTGTTCTCCATGAAAGCATCTGTTGTACTCACACACGAATTCACATTCACTATCATGCAAGTGTCATCTTGATCATGAACCATCAGTCATGAGTGTCAAGCTTGTCACTTGCACCGTCAGTTAGTCATGTTAAACATGTGTGTTTGGATGGTTCAGTCATTTCATCATCAAGTAATGCGAGCGTGTGTTCTTATGATCACTTATGTATCTTTCTATTGTTCACACACTTAGTCATTTTTTTTGAAGTTATGATGACTAGACTCCTCACTAACAACCAGACCATCACCCTACTTTTGACTTGATCAAATATCAACCAGAGAAGCACAGAAGCACCAAGCTTCTTTCAAGTTGTGCTGCCTGCAAGTAACTAAAACAACACTCATGTTGGCCACCTAGACAGTTGGCCGACTGTTCATCTCAGAAATTGTGTAGTGCTCATGAGAAGGCCTCCCACTACCCATCGATCAACTCAACCTAGAAATTTCATAGAGATGATCAGCAGACAGACGTCCTGTGCTTAATGCAATTTTCCCAGCCAGTAGCTCCCAGCATAAGAATGCCTGTTCCCTTCAAGAATTGCATAGTTTCTGCTACCTGTGACTACACAACCAACTGGAAGTTCCCTCTGGGAATTGCATAGATCTGGCTGCTAGTGACCCTAGCAGCTAACTGGCAGTGCCCTCTGGGAATTGCACAAATATGGCTACCAGTCTCCTGGGCAGTTCCCAAGGAAAATTGTGCAACCCCTGCCTGCTGACCCTTCATGCAGCCCGATCCGTTCCTCTAGAAAATTGCGCAAATTTGGATGTCCAACCCCTACTGACTATTCATTCCAAAAAACTTACAGAGCATGCATGCTCTACCTTCATGCATCCCAGACTGTCCCTCCCAAAAGTTGTGCAATTTTGTCTCCCAGTCGAGCCAAACCTTGCAAACAGTCACTATCGATTCAGAATGTCTATCTCCATCCCTCAATGAATCTTGCACAATTTTCGTTAGCGGTTTCTTAGAGCCATCATCCTGCATCACAGCCCTGCTGCCTCTCCTATTCAATTGCATCTGAATAATCACGTCTCATGGTAGACTAGGAGGTTTTGGATTTGATGTCTTGTCATGAGTGACTACAGGTATAGGTATACCAGCAAACATGTCAAGATGACGACTGTGATGAATGAAGGGAAGACACACAAATCGATAGGTTCACTAATAGACGAATGAATGAATCATGCAATGTGGATGGAAAAAGGAAGCATGGGAAGTAGACGAATGAACGGAGCATGCGAAGTGGACGAATGCCACGAACATGCACCTTCATGAACAAGTGAGCCTGTCAAGCCTTCCAATATGAAAGCGAGGAACAAAATGTTAGAGCTTCATCAAGTGAACCAAGGACCATCAAAGACTCCATGCACTTCGCCATGCGAAGGTGAAGCTATGATACACCATGAAGACATCCATCACTCAACAACACTATAGCTTGACATGCACTCCAGCAGTAGCACGAATGTACTAGCATTGTCATGTCAAGTCATGTCGAGCCAAGTCATGAGTCATGTCTCCCAAATCTATACTATGGGCTTGTTGTCATTCAATGTGATGTAATGTGGAAGTCTAAGAGACCCACTTGTTGGATAGAGAGTCATGTAAGTCGGAAAGTCATGGAAGTCGAATGGTCAAGAGGGTAGTCAAACATCCATAAGGGTCAGTTTCACCCTTGGATATAAATACCCCTGTCATTTTTACATGAAAGGACTTTTCATCTCAGCTCCTCTCACATAGCCAAGAGAGTCTATAATATTTTCTTTGAGGAGTAAGTAGTGGCTCCAACACCCCACATATGGGGTTAGTGATGTATGGTGTAACGATGTGTCTTGGAACTTTTGCTTAATTCAGAAGCCTATCAACAGGCCAACATATTTTCACACATGTATTGTATTTTTTGTAAGACTGATATTTAACACTTGTAATGTATGTCGCTTTAACCATGTGTTCTACATATGAAATGATTCATTTGTTGTAATGCATAATCTATTAATGGATATGTGTTGTATATGTTGTTAATGTTGTCCCGTCCGTATCGACTGCTCTGCTAACATCAGATAGACCTTTCACATGAACCTTGTTGTAACAACTGTTGCACTTGTTTTAGATTGATCTGTGAGTGTTGTACATGTTATCTTACCTTGTATGTTGTGTTTTCCGCATCCGAGTGGACTTCTTCATCAGAAGCTGTGTATGTCCCTTGTGGTGTATGTTCCTAGATAAGTTGGGACTGATCCCTTTCAACTTGGAACTCAACTTCACCTTTTTCCCCTCACAGTGAAAGAACCATTGACATAAATATACTTACACTCACTAGGCACGTGAATCTCACTTCTCAAAGGAAAAGTGAACCACTCTCCTATGTAGACAAACAAGAGTTGAGGCAAATCCTTAAGACAATGGAAACCAGGTCATCATACCGGATGGGACTCCCACACCAAACAGTGTGAGGTCTAGTTGGGACTTCATACCGGGGTGATCCCTTAAATGTTGGCGGGTACAACACCGTCAACAATTCCTTATGGAAAGTATGAAATAAATGAAGGTGTAGCCCCAGTAGCCTATGCAAAACAATCAGATGATGATGGACGAGGCTCGAGAGGAAAATCAAAGCATAAATATCATGTTGAGAAGTGGCATGATGACTAGTGCAAATAAAGGTAAGCAGCCTAAGGATGATGGATGGGTGCACAAGGTTGCTGAGAAGTAAGTATACTTTGACCTTAATCGCAATAAAGAGACTTTCATGGAAGCAAAGAAGAACTTCACTCATGCCTCTACCTCAGGAAGTTAGGAGAAACTGTCAGAGACTAGTGTGACACAAGAAGTAGATCCTTCAGTACTAGCTACTTTTTTGAAGACATGTATGAAGTTACTACGTGATCAAAAAGTAGTAGAAGGGTTGCAAGAGTTAATAGATAAGTGAACTAATAAAGAAAAGAATCTACAGAACAAAATACAGTGAGAAATATTGATAAGCATAAGAAGCAAACGGGGCGCAAGATGAGGTTGACTGCGCAAATATGAGAATATGAAGTGGACCAAGTAATCTTGGATTTGGGGTTGGATGCAAATGTCCTACCTAAGTAGACTTGGGAGAGAATGGGGAGACCTGTATTACAGTCGTATCCTATTCAATTGTGCATGGAAAATCAACAAAAGATTATTTTGACGGGGCGCTTATATGTTGTAACGATGGATATTGAAGGTGCGAGTGCACTGGATGACTTTGAGGTCATTGAAATCGAGGATAATAGTAACCCATACCCCACATTGCTAGGAATTTATTGGGTTATTGATATGAATGGGGTAATCAATTTGAAGAAGTTGAAGATGAAATTTGTAAAGAAGTCGCTCAGGGTGGTAGTACCACTAGATCTTGTAGAAGGAGTGCATTGTACTGAACCTACACGACTATGTAGAAAGTGACGATGATCTCGATTAGATATAAAATATAACTACATGAGATAAATATTGGATCAATCCCATAGCCGATGGATAATTGCATGGGATAGGGATAGCTCCTGCACCTCATATTCAGATGAAGAGATTGAGAACTGGCATAATCAGTTACATGAAGTATCTACTCTCCGTTGAATTATGATGACCAAGTCATTGCGTGTGTGTCTCAACTGAGGTAAGAAACCTTCCTTATTATGATGTTTTAACTAATGTGAAACTATTTTTAGATGAATTTTAAAGGGAAGTATCGGAATATCAACGTTTCTAGGGACTGGAGTTGGTGTTGTGTTCTACGCCTACCCATTGGTGGGGTACACATAAGGAGAACTTCACTGGATGGAAGGAGTACAAGAGGATGATGAAATTACAATTTGGGTATGCGATCATTTGGCATGATAAACTAAGGCTTGTGAACAGAACCAAAACCAAAATGGGTGCACATTTTATGTCATACTTTAGACACAATTCCAGTGAACTGGTATGTAGACATAGAGCTTCGCCATGGAACAACCAAGTGGGATATTTTAAGGGAGATTTTTTTATTAACTTTCAGCTTTGAAGATGGGTTTGAGAGCATTGCTGAAGTGCTCCAAGAGATAAAAGCAACCATTTTAAAAACAACAAAGGAACCGGTAGAAGGTCTCAACCAGATTGGAGTGCGCAGTTGTGCCATGCATTGGAGTGTTATAATGTGACTGCTGAAGAAGAAGAACAAGATCCATGGAATATCACCATTCTAGAGACAGAAGGATAGCACGAAGTCGAAGGACCAAAGGTGGTGATCCCGGATATATCTGAACCTTTGAAAACTCGACAAGTAAACATTGGGTCTGAAGCAGAACCTAAGTTCGTGAAGATAGGCGATTGTTGGGATGAAGATACGGTTGATAAGGTAGCTAAGCTGTTGCGTGAATACCAGGATTTATTCCCAATGAAGTTTTCAAATTTGAAAGGGATCATAAAAAATTTAGGTGTTATGAAGATTACGCCAAAGCTGAATGCGAAGCCTATTAAGCAGATACGTTATCGACTAAATCCAAAATATAAAGAGAAGGTGTGCGAATAACTAGATAAGATGCTTGAAGCTAGTATTATTGAGCCTATAGAGGAATCAGATTGGGTGAGCCCAATGGTGGTCCAAGAAAAGAAATAGAAAGGTGAAATTCAAATATGCATAGATCTTTGAAAGATGAATGATGCATGTGTGCATGATCCATTTCCAACACTATTTTCTGACGAAGTATTAGAGAATTTTGGCAAACAGGAGGCATATTCATTTATTGATGGTTTTTTGGGATATCATCAAATAAAGATCGTTCTGGAATATCAAAGAAATACAACCTTTGTGATAGAGTTGGGTTGCTTTGAATATACTGTAATGCCCTTAGGATTGAAGAACGTGCCTACAATTTTCTCCTGAGTAGTAATCACAATGTTCAAGGAATTTATTCATAAATTTCTAGAGGTGTATTTCGATGATTGGACTGTGTTTGGGTTGGTGAAGCACCATGTTGTGAGTCTGTGCCTTATGTTGGATATGTGTCGAAGTTATTAGATCGTGTTGAACTTGAAGAAATGTATATTTTGTGTTCCCTTTGGGATTTTGCTCAGCCATGCTGTATGTAAGCATGGATTCATGGTGGAACCTGCAAAGATCATCGTAATTGTGAACTTGAACACTCCTAGGAATGTGAAATAGCAGCGTGAGACATTGGGGACACTAGGTATTACCGAAAGTTTGTCAAGGCATATTCTCAGATAACCGTGCCAATGGATAAATTATTAAAGAAATATATGATGTTTTACTCGGATGAAGATTATCAGTGAAACTTGGATGTTTTGAAGGAAAATATGGTAATTGCACCATACATTGGTATTTTCAGACTCGAAGAAGGAATTCCATGTGCATGTAGATGCATTTTGCATTGCGCTTGGTGTGGTATTAACACAGGCATTTGAAGGAGAGATTGATCATCGAATAGCCTTCGCGAGCATAAAGTTATCAAAAGCTAAGAAGAATTACTTCACTACAGAGCACGAAGGACTGGTGATGGTCTATGTCCTACAAAAATTTAGGCATTATTTGTTGAGTGGACACTTTAAAATGTAAACAGATCACTCCGCACTGAATTACCTGGTCAATAATATTGTGTTGCGGGGAGGATATGCCGATGGCTACTATTGTTTCAAAAATATGACTTTGAAGTGATTATGAAGCCTCGAAGACTGAATGCAGGTCCAGACCATCTGTCTAGGATTGAAATAGGTGACAAGCCAAATAGTTTGGAGGAAGGACTATCAGATGCACAACTCTTTGCACTGTGTGTCACGGATGATCATTTTGCTGATATCATTCAGTTTTTAACCGCATGAAAAACTCCAAAATGTTATTATACACAGAAAAAGGAGTTAGTAATTTGTGCCATGGACTTTTCAGTGATTTTGGGTCATATTTATAAGATGGGAATCGATGAGATACTGCGAAGGTACGTTCTAGAGTTTCAACGCGCTAGTATCCTCATTGAAGTGCACAGAGGAGTGGTAGGAGGTCACTATGCAGGGAAAGTGACCACGCATAAGATTTTGTGTGCTAGATTATGGTGGTTGACATTACACAAGGATTCTAAGGTACATTGTAAGGCATGCGATGCTTTCCAAAGGACGGGGACGCCTTTGCAAAGGGACGAATTTCCTTTAAATCCTCAGATTTCGTTGTAGGTATTTGATAAATGGGCCATTGAATTTATAGGTCCAATAAAACCACCAGGTAAGAAGACGAGCATGCGATATATCATTACTGCAACAGAATATTTAACTAGATGGGCAGAAGTGTAGCCAATGAAGGATTGTACAACTACCACTGCTGTGAATTTTTTGTTTGAATATGTCTTTATGCGATTTGGATGCCCTAAGATATTAACGAGTGATAGAGGAACACATTTTTTGAATGAAATGATCAATGCGATGCTTGAAGAATTATAGGTGTATCAATAGAGGAGCAAGCTCTATCACCCATAAGCTAATAGAATGGTGGAAGAATTTAATAAAATTTTAGAGAATGCATTGACGAAGGTCTGCAATGCATAGAGGAATTACTGAGATATGTGTGTCCCAACGGTGCTATGGGAATATATGATGGATGACTTGTAAGAAGTTGACAAGCCAAACACCATTCAGGTTAGTCTATGGAATTGAAGCAGTAATGCCTATGGAATATATTATGCCAAGTTTAATTATTGCAACTTTGACTGAGATGGCGGATTGCGAGACCTTGGAGAAACGGCTCGTGCAAATGATGGAGTTAGAAGAAGACCGCTTTCTTACATGATTTTTCTAGTAAGTGCAAAAGGAACACGAGAAAGCATGACATGATAGGAATATTAAGATGTGCACTTTTAAGAAAGATGTTTTAATGCTTCTATATGACAGTAAGTTCACCAAAATTCCAAGGAAATTTCAAATGCACTGGTTGGGGCCATATGTCATTAAGGAGATCACGGATGGTGGCGTAGTTCAACTCGTGAAGTTGAATGGAGAACCATTTCCTGGGAAAGTGAGTGGAAGTAGGCTGAAGTTGTACACAGGGGATCCTGACCCTATGCAATGACTATATGGAAGCAGTAAATTCTTAGTAATCCAGGTAGATGTAAGGGATTGCAGGACTATAAACTATGTTGCTCGACGAGGTGAAAAATGTAGTAGGGAGGCCACGTGATGGGTGATAGGAGTGTGATAGGTGAAGCTACGCTAGATGAGATGCACCATGGAGGAAAGAAGCATCACATAAGGCAACGCAAGCTCTGGCTGAGAAAAAGAAGAAAGAAGCTCCTAACAAGGAAGTTGAAGGAAAAGAACATGTTGCGAAGGAGCGTGCTACGAAGGAATGTGCTGTGAATGAACACGCCGAGAAAGAGTGTGCTACAAAAGAGCGTACTAAGAAAGAGCACATGCATACAAAAGAAGTCAAAGAATCAAATTTGTAGCATACAAATGAATAGGAACTCTCAGGACAAAAAGGAGGTGATGGCGAGGAGCAGACCACTCCCTTCATAGTAAAGAAGCACAGAAAGGAGACAACTATTGCACCACAAAATAAGAATAAGTCCAAGAAGTAGACATGCATTGACCCGATGGCCCTAAAAGAAGGGGGTATTGAGGAGATCGATGATAAGGTCAGAGACACAACAACATAGTTGTGGCGTCAGTTTGAGAAACAATACATCCAGATGTTAGGGAGCATCCAAAAGGATCTACGCAAGATGTAGATCCAGACTGGCTGGATTCATGCAAGCATTAGGCAAGCAAGTGGGGTGCAAGTGAGCCTAGCGTAAAGAAGAGAGATAGTAGCAGAGCTGGAACAGACTCTGGACCTTAGAGTCATACCTTTACTCGAAGGATCGATCCATGCTGAGTTAGAGGAGGACCACGTTGTGCTAGGTACAATGAAGGACAAGCGAGTCAACTTGAACCCGCTTCCACTTTAGATGCTCTACGTGTTGCATCAGGGGCAGTCAGATGAGTTAAGGATGAGAGAGTAGCACTCCCTTGTGGTCATAAGTGATTTCAAGGTGAATAATGAATAGATGTTTGTGGAGCAAGCTCATGCATTGAAAGAAAAAGAGGAACTCCAAGCGTAAAGTTAGAGCCTAGAGACAACCATATTGTAGGAATGCAAGATAGCTCTTGAGTTGAACATCCTGGAGGATGCCACAACTATAGAAAAAGTCAGAAAATTGGCTACTACAGTCTACGAGTCGAAGGATGAGATTGGCAAAGTTACCTTCGACTTTCAAATGAAAATCTCAGAATTGCAGCTGAAGTTGCAGCCAACTACTCTGCTAGAGGTTTAGGAGAAACGTGGAGCAACAACTAGAAAGAATATGAGCCCATTGGATATCGTAGTCATAGACTACACAATGATGTTTGACCATGCTATGGAGTTATGGAAAAACTTGCAAGAGGATTCGTACTTGCAGAGGCTGAACACAGATATCAGGGAGACACATTTCCAGTATGATGAATTCTGAGTGACTGCACACATTTTATCACCAACACAACACCTCGTAGAATTGCAGGAAGGCAAGAAGCTGCAGGCACAGATAGAAGAACTTTAGAGACAAGAGGCCCTTCTTAAGGCTAGATTATAGTTGTGGATAAAGTAAGCTTGTCATATCACTCTGTCACTTCAAGAAAAGTTAAAGGTAATGTACCTAACACAGAGAACAATGTGCCTAGCAGTGGAAGCCCAACGATAGAAAAAATTGGTAGAGGAAGCGCAGCAGGCTGTGTGTAGAGCACTGTTGACATAACAACATTGTAGTTTGAGTTAGGTGGCCTCCACAACAAGATCGAGGTGCCAGCCGAGTGACTTGAGGGCGAGTCACCATATTTGTGCTGAGGGCCTATTGGGATAGGGTCCTTATGGTTAGTTTTTGGTTTAGTTTAACCCAATTTTGTAAAATGTTTTGTAAATAATGTAAAGTCTTCACGAAATCTGGATGTGGAGCACACAACTAGATGGGAGTCAAAGGGACTTTAGCCCCTTGTTTGGGTAAGTGATAGTTTATTTTTTGAGACTCACCCATGGACTGTGGAACATAGTATTCTATTGAAAAATCTATATATAGTTGAGTCATGACGATTCTAGTGAAGTAATGAAGAATATACAAGATAGGATAGAGCTTGTTTTGGGCGTGCTAAGGCAAGAAGGCTCTTCTTCCTGTACTTAGGTGAAAGGGGAAGGCTCCTACAGATGAGTAAACAAGAGGCCTTGGAAAGTCCACAGCTGAGTGTGTGGACCCCTGCAACTGAGTTCACAGGGTGGATAATTCTGCAAATTGAATGTTGGAACTGAATAAAGACTAATTTTGAAGAAATATCTTGCATCTAATTATTATTGTTAATTTTGTTTATGTTATGTTCTATCACTCAATAATATTTTTTCTGTGGAAAATAAACAATGCGAGAGCATAACACATAAAACATATATACACAGAGATTTTCCCCTGGATCCCAAAACTAGGACTACTAGCTTGATTTTCCATTATGTTCCTTTCAATTTTACACATACCAAATCATCCAATACCATGGACCAAAAACCATTTCATCCAAAACCATGGACTAACAACCATAGGTAGGTCTGCCCAAACTAATATAGGGTCCAAAAAAAAAATATTTCCTGGGGTGCTACCTTGGACCCCATAGAGGGGGGCTACCCGCCCCCCTCAAACCCTACTGCACAATCGGTGCAACAAACCCCCTGGTTCGCTACGCAGGTTAGTCATGGAAAGAATATAACACAACCCAACATTCTCCCACTTGTTGTTTTCTTTCCACAGGGGGTCACAGGAGAGCTTAGTCATTTTTTCAACCATGAAGCATCCGTTGTTTCTCTACACCAGGAGAACTTCTCAGAGCTCACAGATTTTTTAATGCATCTTCAGTATTCTTCAAAGTATCCACCTTCACAAGCAACACCTTTTAATCTTCTATCATATCCATCACAAATTGATACTAAACATCAATGTGCTTTGTATTTGAATGATATGCAGGGTTCTTTGCCCAGAAGATTTCACTTTGGTTGTCACAGTCTATTCTTATAGCTCCCTATACTAACCCCATACTTGAACACAATCTTTGCAACCAAATTGCTTCCTCGCTTGCATGAGTGGTTGCCATGTATTCTGCCTTTGTAGTTGATAGTGCCACTATAGATTGTTTCGTACTCATCCAACTAACTACACCTCCGAATAGGTTAAACACATACCCACTTGTAGATCTTCTCTGATCTAGATCTCCAACCCAGTCTGCATCAACAAAGCCATGGATATCCAACACTCCATCCAATCCTGGTCTTCCTTGGTAGCATAAACCACAATCACTAGTGCCATGCAAATACCTGAAAACCCACTTCACTATTGTCCAGCGCTCAATACTCCCACTACATGTGCAATGTCTGGTCTAGTCCAGACCATTGCATACATCAAGCTACCGATTACACTTGCATATGGAACACAGGACATGTCCTCTTCCTCTTCTTGTGCCTTGGGACACTGTTCAACAGATAACTTTACACCTACAGGAATAGGAACCTTCACCGATTTACTATCCTGCATATTAAACCTCTGCAATGTTTTCTCAACATACTTCCTCTGGTTTAAGCAAAGCTTCCTATTTTCATGATCTCTTTTAATTTCCATGCCCAAAATATAGTTTCAACACCAAGATCTTTCATGTCGAATTTGGAGGACAATCGGGTCTTCAACCAAAGGAACCTAAGAAGATAGAGTTTGAGCTAAAGGAGGAAGAATCAGACTCTACAACAAAGGGGGAATCAGAAGATGAAGAGACACAAACTCTAGGCGTGAGAAGATCAATTCGAGAAAGAAGACGACCAGAAAGGTATAGTCCATCTACTTTCTGTTCAATTTTTTCTTTATCTATTACTAATCATGATCCCAGAACTGTGAAGGAAGTAGTAGATTCAGAGGATGGAAAACTCTGGAAAGAGGCCATGGTTGATGAAATGACATCTTTGCACAAAAATGAGGCTTGGGATCTACTGGAGTTGTTGGCTGGAAGGAAACCCGTTGGCAGCAAATGGGTTTTCAAGAAGAGACAAATGTAGAAGGAAAGGTGGAGAAATACAAAGCTCAGTTGGTAGCAAAAGGTTGTTCCCAGGTGCCGGGAATTGATTTTGGTGATATCTTTTCTCCTCTTGCCAAGGTAACTTCTATTAGATTACTTTTATCTGTTGCTACTGATTTTTATTTTGAGGTAGAATAGATGGATGTGAAGACAACATTTCTTCACGGGGATCTGGAAGAGGAGATCTACATGAAGCAACCTAAAGGTTTTGTGGTGAAGGGTAAGAAATAATTGGTATGCAAGTTAAAGAAGTCTCTGTATGGGTTAAAACAGTCACCAAGGATGTGGTATCAAAAAGTTAATACATTTATACAGGGACTTGACTTCACCAGAAGCAAAGCAGATCACTGTGAGTATTTTAAATTAGTTGGTGACCGTGTTATTTATCTGGTCTTGTATGTGGATGATATGTTGCTGGTTGGAAATGACAAAGAAATTATCCAGGATTTGAAGACCCATTTGTTCTCTAAATTCGACATGAAAGATCTTGGTGCTATAAACTATATTTTTGGCATGGAAATTAAAATAGATTTGACAAATAGGAAGCTCTGATTAAACCAGAGGAAGTATGTCGAGACAATATTGTAGAGGTTTAATATGCAAGATAGTAAACCGGTGAAGGTTCTTATTCCTATAGGTGTAAAGTTATCTATTGAACAGTGTCCTAAGACACAAGAAAAGGAAGAGGATATGTCTCGTGTTCCATATGCAAGTGTAGTCGGTAGCCTGATGTATGCGATGGTCTGTACTAGACCAGACATTACACATGCAGTGGGAGTATTGAGAAGATTTATGTCAGAACCAGGGAAGGAGCACTGGACAACAGTGAAGTAGGTTTTCAGGTATTTGTGTGGCACTAGTGATTATGGTGTGTGCTACCAAGGAAGATAAAGATTGGAAAGAGTGTTGGATATTCATGGCTTTGTTGATGCATACTGGGCTGGAGATCTAGATCAAAGAAGATATACAAGTGGGTATGTGTTTAACCTATTTGTAGGTGCAGTTAGTTGGACGAGTAAGAAACAATTTGTAGTGGCACTATCAACTACAGAGACAGAATACATGGTAGTCACTCATGCAAGCAAGGAAGTAGTTTGGTTGCAGAGATTGTGTTCATGTGTGCAGTTAGTACAGGGAGCTATAAGGATAGATCGTGACAACCAAAGTGCAATTTTCTTGGCAAAGAACCTTGCATATCATTCAAAGACAAAGCACATTGATGTTCAGTATCACTTTGTGACAGATATGATAGAAGACAAAAAGGTGTTGCTGGTAAAGGTGGACACTTTGAAGAATACTACAGATGCATTGACAAAATATGTGAGCTCTGAGAAGTTCTCTTGGTGTAGAGAAACAATGCGCATTGTAGGCCTGGATAAATGACTAAGCTCTCTTGTGGCCCATAGTGGAAAGAAAACAATAGGTGGGACAATGTTGGGTTGTGTTATATTCTTTCCACAACTAGCCCACGTAGTTAGCCGGGGGGTTAGAAGGGGGGTGGAGCCCCCCCTTCGTTGCGCCAATTGCATAGAGGGGGGAGTCACAGGGGGTTTGAGGGGTGCAAGTAACCCCACCCTATAGGGTCAAGGGCAGCGCCCTAGAAAATTTTGTTTTTGGACCTTATATTAGGTTGGGCGGACCTACCTATGGTTTTGTGCATGATTTATCGCACATGGTTTTGGATGTGATGGTTTTCGTTCCATGGTATTGGATGCTTTAGCATGTATAAATATGTATTGTAACATTGAAAGGAACATAAAGAAAAATCAAGCCGGTAGTCTCGGTTTTGGGATCCAGGGGAAAATCTCTGTGTATATGCATTTTATGTGTTATACTCTCGCATTATTTATTTTCTGTGTTTTAGAATTTGTATGCAGGTAATTTCTGTACGGGGTTAAAACCTACACAATTCACCTGTATCAGAAGCATCCAATTATATTATCATAATATTTCAACATAAATTTTAAATCAACTTAAACCATAGTTTGAACATAAAATTATTTAAGGAGATACTTCTCTTCACAATTATTTTTTGCTTCCTTTGGCTCCATGTTTACTAAACAAGCCTAACTACATCTTTATCGAACAAGTATAACTCCATATTTATGAAACAAACCTCCTTGTGCACACAGCCTAGTTACCATGGGGCATATTTCTTCTCCGACTAGTTAATTACACTTACAAGCCCAACAAATCACCATTATGGGTAGTTTAATTGTCCAAGGGTTTTCTTTCCTGGGATCCCATCAGCTAACCACTTTTACGGGCGGAGGAACCCCCCATTTTTGGTAGTCTACATAAAAAAAGGCTTTCCTTCATGGGGCCCCACTAGCTACTCACCTTTAAGTGCCTAAGCAATTCTCATTTCAAGAAGTTTTCCTAGCCAAAGATTTCCTACATGGGCCCCCATGATCTACTCACATTTACGGTCCTGGGAAACCCCCGTTATATTCAGTCTACATAACCAAAGGATTTCCTGCATGGGGTAATCCTTAGGTCTTATAGCTAAGTTTTGGTCAAGCATGCTCCAATGTAATGTGCATGGAGTCTTATGGCCAAGTAATGGTTTGGCTTGCTCTACTGCACTATTCATGGAGTCTTATAGTCAAGGTATTAATTATGAATTTCTCCCATGAGATAAAAAATGTGCAACACGACCGCAATGCTATCAAATCAATGTTCTTCCTCCTGAAATCTATGCTTCGTGATTTCATCTATGTCACAACATTTAGTTTTTGAGGAGATATACTAAAAAAATAATTCAAATAATTTTTTTTAATTACTCAACTTTGCTTCATTCAAAAGCCAAATATCATAAGAGTAATACTTGTAGTCATGTTTTTAGGTTCCTTTGTAGGTGGTGTTATTTTTTCATGGTGGATTTTATCTCACACCCCATTCCAATACTTTTCCTATAATATGATATTCCATTCAGCCAAAAAATTTTCAGTACTCATAGATACATTTATTGCAAGGATTCAAAACATCCTAAAGTGATATTAGAATAATTGCACATATAAAGATTCTATTAGTCCAACTAATTCAATAGATTAAAATAAAACTATCACAACATCATATGTGTACATCACATTAATTCCAGACATTTGATAATGCAACCAACTTGTTATGCCAAAAATGAGAGATACATACCTCTAAATTCATGAGTAGTTTAGTTCTCTATTTCATTTAGCATGCATTACAAAACTCATTTTAATATTTTCACATTGAGGCTACCGACCTTAACCATACCCTTTCCCGGACATCCATCCAAGGAATTCATTAATTTGAAATAACAAATATCAATTTCAGCTGAAAGGAATTCTTACCAAAATTCTTTCCTTTACCTTTTTTTTTAACCTTTCCTTAGTGCTTGTCTTACTCACTTGGTTACCATTACAAACACTTTCAATCAAATCATTTTTAAGGAGTCCAATTGGCTTGTAGCATTTCTTCTTTTGCAATATTCAATAGTCCTAAAATTGATCTCAGCCTCACATTTTAGCCATAACACTATTTTAGTTGCTTACTAATTTCAATAATACTTTGTAAAGGAATTTGTATTATGTATTCAATTTAAAAATTCAAACATTTATTCGTCCATGCACCGAAACTTGTGCATTTTCATTTTCAAAAGCCTGTTTCATACATGCACACATTCCATGCTAGTGATATGTTGTTTTTTTTTCAAAGTAAATTTTCAATCACTATTATTTTCATTTAATCACACATCAAATTTCGTAAGAATAAAAATTATTGGAAGCACAGTGATAATGTTGGTTAACTGCAAGTTTTCATTCTTGCACACTTTCCCAATGGATCCTCCACATGGCATGGAATCCATTAGGCAACCCCATTGTTATAGACATATTTGGGCACTACAACCCCAATCACATATTTCCATAAACCAAGGGCTTCTAAACCCCCAAAAGTGTTGCTTCATACCCTAAAGGATCAAGGTCAACTGATTACATCATTTCCTAGAAGTTCTCCCTGAAAAACTGCTCAGAACTGGTCAACACTGGACCATACAAACTGCTCCATATAGAGGGTGCGATGCATACTGAAAATCCCTTCTGTAGGGTGTGATGAGCAAGAGCAGACAAATGGCAGAGGCGGTTTGCTAGGTGGAAACACAGAGAATCTTCTACAAACTGCTCATTTCACACTTGTCTGTCTAAATTTTCCCAGGGATGAGTAAGAGATCATGAAATCTCCAAGTGGAACCAAGAACTATTAGAGAAATGACACTAATCAAAATCCCAGAAGCTGACTCACTCCCCTGCAAATATCTATATATGGATCCCTCATCATAGAGATCCAAGGAATGAAATTTTGTATTTTGTAAGGAAGTGTTGTTGGTTTCTCTGTAAAGCATTGTATTATTGGGTGATCTATTCTTTTCATGAGGTGAAGAGGGCTTTCATGCTGGGAGGATGGTGTTGGATCAGACAGCTGGGTTGTAATCCTCTCTTCTACTACTTCTATCAATAAAGCTATTTGATTTTTCCTCCATATAACTTGTATATTTATGAATCTTGTATTTTGTTTTGCATTTGTATGGTAATGTACATCTGATCTATTATTGTTTATGGTTATAGATCTCTATGCTTTGATGATATTTGCTGCTTTCACTCTACAGGTGTTCTTTGAAGTGGGAAAAGTGAGGAAGGGAGCGGTGAATCTCATCAAAGGAGGGAGGAAACAACGCAGGAGCCAAGCGAAAGACTGAGGTTGGTACTCTCTACTTCTCTCTCATCTATCTCTCATAAAGGAAAACACAAGTTGCTTTGAATTGTTTGTTTCTAAGATAGCTACCCGTCTTAGTGGGACTAGCAACTCTGAGTGTACACTAGTTTTCCTAGAAACAAAATGATGAATCCACTAGGGAGCGAATAGTTTGTTTGTTTGTTACTGTTCTTTTCTTTATAAAATACAGACGGAGCCTGAAGTTAAGCCAACGAGCCTTCGAACTGCTTTTGCTATGAAGCTGCAAATTAGATCAATGCTGCTTCAGTCAATCTCTGGGTTGGTTTATGAACTGAACATATGACTTGCAAACATCCTAAGAGCCCCAGTGGTAGCTCAATAACCTCATTAGATGAGCCCCTAAACTTTGTGTTTACTACCTATCATAAGCTCAGCTTAAACCTCTGAACTTAGCTGCAAGCTGTGAGTGAAAACCAAGCTCAGTCTCATCCCTAGACCATCACACTGTCTCTCATTGGCAGTCTGGATGCATCGCACCTCCCATGTGCTGTAGGTGAGATGCATCTATGTTTCCCTTAAGAATAGGTGCAATGATTGAATGAGACTGTTTCTTCTTCTAGATTTTGGTTTTTTCTTCATTGTTTTCAGCTCTATTTAGTAGTTTTGTCATCTATGACCAATATATCACTGTTGAAACTTTCTTCCTTTACATTATTCAACCTCCATTGATAAGGAATTGTGAATGTTTTTGTGTATTTTTCAACATTTACAGTCCTCCTTTGCAAAAAGTAGCTTGATCAAACTGTCGTCTTTTGATAGAAAGTGTCGCAACTATCATTTTCTGTCAAAGAAAAGAGTGTCGTAAAGTCTTCCTCTTTTAGATAGTCGATTACACTTTTGCCATTGTATTTGATTTGAGTTATCAATTCTTTGAAGTGTCAAAAACATTTTTCCTTTCGAAATTGAAAGTGTCGCTCAGTCTTCTTTTCGTTTTTGAAAAGAATTTGTTAAAGTGTTGCTTTGGAGAAAAGTAGTTCGGATCTGTACTTAGTTTTCTTTTTGTCATTCTCATATTAAGAAAGCAGAAAAACAAATACATGCATGTTCATTTGCATTTAGGCTGCATGCAGAAACTTATTTAGGAAAAGTGCATTTAGTGTGTGCTCTCTGCTCTATGTTGAAATAATTTTACTCTTCATTCCTTAGTAGCTAGGATTTTCATTGCTAAAAGAAAATAGATTGTTTATCATCTTAGATTGCATATTTAGGAATTGTACATCTGCATCACGCGGTGAACCTTGAAAGGCAAACTTCTTAAGAAATATCAACTGTAACATAAACCTCAATGAACATAAAAACACTTTGGAACCTAACGCACAACATCTAGAAGTCTAGGCTAGAGACGTATTCCGGTGTCGTAAAGCCTGGTAACTATCGGTTTCATCGTAGGTTGGGTGATTCCTCCTCTTTGATATGACAATTTCTAGTATGGACTTGTCCTCCCATGTACCATTGAGTATATATTGGGAGACCACAATAGGCTATATCATCTATCCTTAGGAAGCCATGTATGCTGCCCTATCAATCGCAATGCATTGAACACAACATTCGGGAAGATTGACTACCGTATGTATAAGCATATTGCAGTTTCGCGATTGGTTTGGTAATCCCTCTATCTAGACTTCCAGAGTGGTCACTTTCATTCCTTTTTAGACTCCTTAAAAGAAAAGTTCATTTGAGCACTTGCCACTTTAGGCTCATTAAAAATCGAAGGCGACTAGAGTCATCTTTAGCTTTTACTCGACTCTTAAAAAATTGAAAAAGCAAGTTCTGTCCAAGCGTCATAAAATTTATTTTAATTGGAATAACATCAATTTTCCCTCGTTGGTCTTAGGTTGAGAAAATGGAGTCCACCAATCAAGGATTTCCCCTTGGGGGGAATGCTAGTCCTTTCTCCTCTTAGGGAGATATTGGTGCTCCATACATGGCTACATTGTCCCTTCCATGACTCACAATTGGCCTGCCAGTATGGCTATTCTTGACCTCTATCATTCAAAACACCCTAATTCCTTAGCAATCAAATCAGCAACCAGATGATACTAGAGTTGCTCCCCCACCTTCTACTTCGTTTGTTTCTCCCTTTCCTTCTTCCTCTTTACTTGGTGAAGCTGGTAACACTAAAAACCAAGTTACTAAGAAGAAGAAGAAAGGGAAGGAGAAGAAGAAGAAGAAGCCAACGGCAAAAGGGGGCAACCATACATCGTCTGGCAAAAATCTGCACACTACACCATCCAAACCTAAATCTCCATGTGTCATTTGCAAAGGGGACCACTATCATCGAGATTGTCCTTGCATCCCGTGGATCTTGAGAGACTAGTCTCCTCACTTCCACAATCCAGTGTCTTCAACCTCTCTCAATCATGTTGAGAGTACACCGTCAACTAGTGAAAATGAAGTCAATGGGAAAAAAGGAAGATCTAAATTTCCTTGTAGATTGTGTGAAGGCGATCATGCCCTCCACTGTTGTCCTTTCCTGGATGAAGCTAAAAGAGTCTTGGATAACTGTCCTGCTTCACCGCAGCGACTTCCACCTAGATACATGAAACTATTGCCAAGTCCATCACTAGTTGAAAATCCGACTGCACCTCTGTTGTCAGTCGAAACATCTATCATTGAAGATAAACCGTCTGAGTCCACACCGAACCAAAGTCAACAGGTCGAGACAGCAGTCGACCCAGTCATGTCTTCTAAAGGTCCATCTTTAGATGATATAGTCTCCAAAGAGAATGAGAAAGATGATGTTCAAATTATTTTTGTTAACATAGAATCTGATGAACATGGGGTAAATCTACCCATTCCCTTACCGCAGGAAGGAAGTTCCTTAGTTCAAGAGATTCATCTGGCCATTTGTTCGGTCCCTCTTCCAAGAAATCTAGTCATTTCCTTTGATTGGAATATACTAGCGAGACCCTGCCTACCATCTAACGTACCATTCCGGATCATAGTACAAGCTTACAGAATGATCATGGTTATCACTATCATATATGAAGGGCCTTCTGTGAGTATCCTTTCCTCAACTTCTTGGAATGCGCTTGGTTCACCATTGCTTCTGCCTGAGATTCGAAATCTGTTAGGCTTCAATAAAGGAACGAGTCGACTGTTAGGGATCCTTCCAAATTTGCCTATAACTTTGAGAAGGAAAACCGTTCATCTAAATGTGATGGTAGTCCAAGGGCCTCTAGATTACAATCTACTCCTTGGGCGTGACTACATTTATATCATGGGAGCTATTGTTTCCTCACTCTTTCGAGTGATGTGTTTCCCGTATGAAGGCAGAATGGTCTAGCTCGTTGACCAGCTTTCATTCCCTAGTTCAAACATGGCTACTAGTCAAATGCCATCCCTAACTGGTCTTTTTGCACAAGGAATGTCTCATCAATCTCCAGTCCATCTACCTGATGATCGCGAGTGATTTGGTGAATGTGACGAAACCTAGGGGGCATGCGCCTTGGCCTGCTTCAGTAGGAAAACCCCAGATATAAGATATGTTTCCTCGTAGGATATATGACCAATCTGACACACCCGTCCGTCTAGGAAAATGGTATCAGTCTGGAAAAAGATTTCCTCGTTGAAGGTTATGTGATTGGAAGCTCACACCATTCACCTTTGTCTATTTCGATGGACAAAGCCATGGAAGTGTTTTGGCTGCTATGCGGACAAAACAATTTGTCTAATGCAAGGACTTCCATATGGTAACCTAGAAACTCTAATTTTCTTTATATCTGGGGGCATGCAAACCTTTTTTATGCAATTGAAAAGTGACCAGCATAACTCTAACCCCGTAGTTTTTTACTAACTTCAACTGCTTAAGTTAGGGGATTGGTTTGGTCAACCATTTTTGCAAGGGCCAAATGGCACCGGCAAAGTAAAGGAAATGTTTTTATGAAACCATCCTCCCTAACGTTGGTAGTTCTTTAACCCTTAGGACAATCGTTGGTCATTCCTAGCTTGCATACAAAAGGCTCTGGAGCAAAGTTTCACATGGGCCAAGCTCCCTGAAAAATGAACCTACCAATGAGAGACATCCTTATTATACGACTGGCACGAGCAGGTTTACGTGAAGTTCAAGCTCGTTAAAAAATAAACCTAGCAATGAGCATATGTTCCCCCAGAGTTCAAGCTCATTAAAAAATGAACCCACCTTTGGTAAATAACCTTTGTGATCGCATTGCTATCAACTTTTGAGCCTTGGTCGTGTTCTTACCATCACCTCCACTTTTAGCTGATCATATGCCTCCACTTGATTGTTTACCCTTTTGAGGAATAGCTGCGACGAGTGATTTTGTTAGCCACCTTTTTTACACTTCCATGATTGAAAAGTTCCAAACCTTACCTGGAACCAGCTACTACCCGAAAATATTACTCGTTCCTCAAAACCAAGTCTCCTTTAAACCCTTTTCAAACTCGTTAAATAAATATCGTCGAGCATTCCAGCTCGTTAAAGTGTTTGGAAATACCAAGTTTTCTTTAAACCCTTTTCAGACTCGTTAAATATGAAAAGATTGTCGAGCATTCCAGCTCGTTAAAGTGTTTGGAAATAACGAGTCTACTTTAAACTCTTTTCGGACTTGCTAAATATGAAAAGATTGTCAAGCAATTGGCCTCTACAGCTCGCTAAAGTGATTGGAAGTGCCATCCCTCCTATATTTTAGTCTTTTTGGACCTGAGGGATTATCACACAAAAAGATCGATCGCTTGTCTTTTTCGGCTCTGTAAAGTGATTGGAAAAGTCATCCCTTTCGTATTATTTTATTCTTTTTTAGACTTAAGGGATTACACCATGAAAGAAGACTATTGGAGTTTCCTTTCCATCTCTTTTTAGACTCTCTAAAACTGAAAAGGACCAAGTTATGTTTGTCGCTAAACTCGTTAAAACAATAGAGACAAACTTGTCCATATGGGCAAGAGCAAGTTTCACTATTGCTAGGCTTGCTAAAACATAGCGGCAGGTTTGCCAGAAGGGCAAATTATAGAACAAGAATATGTTATCCTCCTCAAGCTTGACAAAAATAAAGAGGTACTAGTCAGCAATGACTGGGGAAAAATTGGGAAGAAAACTTGAAGAACTTCATTGGTAGCAGGTTGCTCTTGAACATGACACTTTCACTCCATCACCATGATTGAGTCAGGTTGGGTTATTCCATTCACTGGTCATATCACCATTGGTCCTCCGTACCATCCATTTTTGGGGTTAAAACTACCAATCCATTTCAGTATTCACCAACCCAGCTAATGCCTCATCCACCGCAATACCTTCATGCTCCATTCTTTCATGATTGCCACCCTGAACCTTGTATCATCAGATCGTTTTCACCTCCACAAAATCATTTGCTCTGTTTCGTGTTGTAGATGTGGGATTCATTAAGGCCCTCCTACGATGGGTCACTTCTTGTCTACATCAACTCATTATCTAAGAACTTGACTTAGGAGCAACCCTTTCAGTACTTTGAAGCTTGCATGCCTCAATGGCAAGTTTCTCACTTCCGGTGATAGGTTTACATTAATGGCCTTCGACCGAAAGATTTTGCGTGGTGTTCGACATCAACTCATGTATTCACACCATGTGAATTGTACTGTAGTACCTTGAGGGTCATTATCATTATTGGTGATTCCTCTCACACCTGTTAACAGCTTACATCATTGGCTAGTAATCAGGCGATGTCTTTCCATGCTCGACATCAAAACATCTTTTCACATGGATTGACTTGTACTATGGGCGAAGATTGAATGAGTTTGAAGACCCCGGATCTAGTTTCATCCATCCAGGCTACGATATATTCAAGAAAATAAAGACATCAAATGTACTCCATAGCTGCACAGATAATCATCCAAGCTAAGGGATGATGGCTCTACCAGAATCATTAGTCTGCCACACAGACAGTTGTCTGTCCTATGTACATGAAAATGACTTTATAAAGCTAAGCATGGGAATGCCCACCTCAGCTAGATCATGAAAATATTTTGAATATAATGTATTGTGTTGTATCTTATTACAAGTCACTTTCTAGTTTGAAAGACCTTGGATCCTCATGATAAAGCATTTCACCCAACATCAGAGGATTTACGACCTCATGCTTTAGGGGGCAACTGTTATAGACATATTTGGGCATTACAACCCCAATCACATATGTCCATAAACCAAGGGCTTCTAAACCCCTAAAAGTGTTTTTTCATACCCTAAAGGATCAAGGTCAACTGATTACGTCATTTCCCAGAAGTTCTCCATGAAAACCTGCTCAAAACTAGTCTAAAGTAGACCATACATACTGCTCCATATAGAGGGTGCGATGCATACTGAAAATCCCTTCTATACAGTGCGATGAACGAGAGTAGACAAATGGCAAAGGCAGATTGCTAGGTGGAAACCTAGAGAATATTCTAGAAACTGCTCATTTGACACTTGCCTCTTTGAATTCACCCAGGGATGAGTAAGAGATCATCAAATCTCCAAGTGGAACCAAGAACTATCAGAGAAATGACACTAGTCAAAATCCCAGAAGCCGACTCACTCCCCTACAAATATCTATATATGGATCCCTCATCCTAGAGATCCAAAGGCTGAAATTTTGTATTTTGTAAGGAACTGTTGTTGGTTTCTCTGTAAAGCATCGTATTGTTGGGTGATCTAGTCTTTTCATGAGGTGAACAGGGCATTCATGCTGGGAGGATGGTGCTGGATCAGACAACTGGGTTGTAATCCTCTCTTCTACTACTTCTATCAATAAAGCTATTTGAGTTTTCCTCCATATACTTGTATATTTCTAAATCTTGTATTTGTTTATGCATGTGTATGGTTAATGTACATCTGATCCTATATTGTTTATGGTTATAGATCTCTATGCTTTGATGATATTTTGTTGCTTTCACTCTACAGGTGTTCTTTGAAGCGGGAGAAGTGAGGAAGCAGTGGAAAAGCTCTATCAAAGGAGGGAGGAAACAAGCAAGGAGCCAAGTGAAAGACTGAGATTTGTACTCTTTGCTTCTCTCTCATCTATCTCTCATAAAGGAAAACACAAGTTGCTTTGAATTGTTTGTTTCTAAGATAGCTACCCATCTTAGTGGGACTAACAGCTCTGAGTGGACACTAGTTTTCCCAAAAACATTCACTATATTATCCAAAAATATTGCAAGTACTAATTTTTATTTGTATATCATTCACACAATCATCACATTTAAAAATTAAATTAATCATCCCCTTCCTACGATGGTTCTCAACAAATAACTTCTTGAATGAAATGGAATTATTATAACTTTATCTCATTTTCTCATTTTTCACATATTCATAAAATATAAAATATACATATATCAACTAAGCACAATTTTAGTTAAGGGAACCCCCTTCTTATGCCATTTTCCTAGTTGGCAAATTGTTCTCCATTTTGTTCCTATAGACACAGTGAGGCTCCCTTGTTTAATCTATTATCCACATCTTCCCTCTATTGCAATTTATCATTTGCACAAAATTCGGTCAGAGTCTTGAAGTTTTAGTTGAGTTTTTTTCAACTCTCCTCCATTAGTTTCTTTCCTCTTCCACACCCAACAAATCAAACCAAGACTAAAGTAAAAACAAGACAAAGAAAAAAGAAACAAGGAAAAACAACAATAACATAGGATCGGCAACACAAAGCATGGACATGCTCAAAGTGAACAAAGTAAAGACATGTAGTCCATGACACTTAAAGAATTGAAAAACATCTTGATTCACAACACATTCAACACTAGATCTTCACAATTGTCCTTTGCATTCAACTATCCACAATTTACACATAAATCAAACATTCCCAAAAATAATAGATCAAACACTCTATTACAATAATCTATGTGCAAATGAGTATAATGGCTAAACTTGCATGAGCTCAATAACTCTTGTGAGAGAGTGAGGGTTGAACTAGATATGATACCATGTTAGAAAAAATGAGAGAGTAGAGAGAGAAATTAAACACATAACACAAATCACACTATAATATCTTTATTGATCGCAACAGTTGCACATATATAGGACATAAATCTCTAACTTCCACACATCTAGATCGTAACTACAACTCATACATAGGAAACAACAAATTCTAGATTCACACTTGGGAACTCTCAATGAAAACTCATGACAACAAATGGAAGCATTACTTTGAATACTAGAGAATGTATTTTGGGGCTCTCACATCCATTTAGTAACTATTCACATCCATTTAGTAACTATTCAGAACTAATCAAAGATCTCTTACGTCAATTCACTAACTAGGCCAAGAATGTAGTGTACATGTCAACATTTACTAGAGAAAGTATTTGGGGAGTAATCAAAGATCTCTCGCATCCATTGAATAAATATTGGGGATTAATCAAAGATCTTTCACATCCATTGAATAAATATTGGGGATTAGTCAAAGATCTTTCACATCCATTCACTAACCATTGTACTTATTAGCGTGTGTTGCTTGAGTGAATAATCTCCAATCCCGACTTATATATGCATCTAAATTAAGAAAAGGCACTACAATATATTTATGTGGGTTGAGTTCGTAAATCAAGTCGAATTTTTATGTGTTTATTGATTTTTAATCCAATTACATTATGAATGGTAGATTTATCAAAATAAATTGGATATATGATTAATGGGTACTCCTTTTTATGCGTTTATTGACTTTTTTATCAAATTACACTATGAATTTTAGATTTCTCAAAGTAAATTAGGTATAAGATAAATGGGTATTCTTTAAAGTAAAAGTTTCAGTTCAAATTTGAAGATTAGATTGATAGATTTATGGCAAGGTTTAAATTGTTTATATTTCTATTGTTTCTACTTTTCTTATGCCAAAATTTGGTGAACAACGTGATAGAGATATGAATGAGATTTTCATAATGGTTTCCATTACTCATTGTGAGATGATCTCTTCTAATTTAGGTAGTAGTTGTAGAATAAATAAGTAAATTTCACTTGTCTGAACGTATAAGTTTGTTCTTATTATCTAGGAGTGTGTTTAGGCCTAGTTGGTTGGTTGATAGATTCCTCCAACTAGTAGTCTTGTAATAGTGTGTGGTTGAGATATTCTCTCAACCAAGTCTAAATCAACAATTACACCGGATTGTGCAAAGGAAACGCTGTAAGGCATAAATTTGAGAAGAATCATGACATATAGAAGATCATGTGCAACTAATCCAATGATTTAGACTTTATGATAATTCAATGTTATTGTTTTAAATTTTTACAAAGAATTATTTAGAAAATGTTATTTTGAGGTATAATTCTACAATTGCATGAAAAAAAGTTGAATAGAAATAAAATAGTTCAGTGTTAAATAATAAAAAGTATGAATAATAAAAATGTAATCAATGCAACATAGTTTAGAATCTCCATGTATTTTATTCTATTTTTCTTATAATAATAATCACTAATTTTTCCATATTACTTCTTTTCATTTAAAATAATCTAAAAATAGAACTTACAATTATAAACCATTCAAACCAACATTTTAACAACACATTGTATGAAACATCATATCCTCCCTCTCTTACATGTAGCAATCAAGAAGAAGTGATACTGGAATATTAAATATGCTAGAAAATTTCTATACCAAGCAATCAATTCCCTTAACCAAACACAATTATACTGCAATAACTAGAAATCTAAGGAAGTTCCAAACCATAAAAAATTGTCAATACAATTAATACAAAACAATGGCACTAAAAAAATGAAGAGGTGTATAAATGGAAGACTAAGTAAATTACGAAAGGTCCAAACTATAAAAAATTATTGATACAATTAATGAGAAACAATGGCACTAAAAAAATGAAGAGGTGTATAAATGGGAAAGCATGTAGATTAACCTATCAGTCAATGCTTTTGACACAATAAAAAAATTTAGAAAGATGACTAGAAACTTAAAAGAAAAATAACTACTAATTATCCTAATGTACAAATAATAATAAAAAATTTCAAAAATAATAATCTAGTGTAATGATCATCCAAAGGAAAAAAGTACTGATTATATTGATGTGCAAATAATAGTAAATTTTTTCTACGTAGTTAGATGATTTATTTTTTATGCTTGACATGTACCTAATTATATTAATAAGAAATGAGAAGTGCATCAAATTTCAATTTTGTTGTTGAAGTATTTGGATGGGAAGAACATCCATATCTGGCCTTAGCTTCAAGGACCACGGTTGAAAGGAAGTTTTACACTACAAATGAAGCTCCTGTCGATCAACCCATCATATTGTATAGTGAGATGACTATGGTAAGATGATCCTCTATACATTCCACAGTATAGTTTTCTTATCTTATTTCTAGCACTTCAAACTAATCCTCATCCTGCGTTTTTGTTCCGCATTTCAATTTCATAGTTTTCCTACCAAATTAATTTTCTTCTGTAGATATTGCACCTCCAGAGAGAGTGCAGAAAACAATTGTTTTAAGCAATAAGGTCATCCAATGAATGGAACAAAAATTTCCACAACTTGAAAACAAATTGGAGGGGGGTTGATTAATTCTTGTAGCGTCCCTCAAGAAGATGATCCTCAATTTTTTTGGAAGTCATTTTCTATGTTGATTCACAATTTCATATCAATTTCTCTGATCTTATCTCGATTGTTGATTCAACAAATACTATGCAATCAAAGGGACATGGGCATGGTCAAATAATTGACCAACCCCATGTCCTTCTGATTTGCTGAATATTCGATGAATCAACAATTGAGATGAGGATTAAGATAGTGCACCAATACTCCAGAGAAAGAAAATTGAATGGGAAATGCTTAACGCTCAGGGTCAAGGTAGCCAAATATACCCTTCACATTGGTTGAGACATGGGTTTATAAATTTAATGAACTAATATTAATTAGGATAGTGCACCAATACACTAGAGTAGGATAATTGAATGGGAAATGGGTAATGCTCAGGATCAAGGTAGCCAAATATGCCCTTCACATTGGTTGAGACATGGGTTTCTTTACTAGATGGGCCAAACTTGGACAACCCAAAGTCTTATAGCTCGGTTTCCATCTGTTGAATTAAAAGTATATTAGTAGTTTTGATATCCCTGTGAATTATGAGAGCTTGGTAACCGTTATGTGTGTACTCTAGACATGATTATTATTTTTATGGAAAAACTTACATTAGTCCACTTATATACACACACACACACACACTACCACAACTATATTATATATATATATATTCTAAGTCATGGCTTACATTCAATGTAATGTCGACTCTTGTTTTAAAGTCATGTCATTTCTGTAAAACATTTTATCCTGTACAATAAAAACATCGTTAGTTAAAACAAGCGAATATATAGTGATTTCGAAATTGTTTATTTCCAATCAAACACAACATAGGACATAATAGAAAAAGGCTTGAACCATGCGAGAATTCCCAGAAAATTTCCCATGAACATATAATGGTAAATGAATATCTACCATTCTCCTTCACAACAATATGCCACAAATGACACATGATTTTTATGGTGCACTTTCGAACGCAAAGAAACTTGTAATATATCTTGTTTTTCCCATATGTCACTATTATGTTTTCACAAATCTCTCCAAAGCTACCCAAATACTCTTCTAGAGATAAAACCATTTAATTTTTATGACAAAAAATTTGGACATTTTATTTTTAGTGACAATTTTTATTTTTTTATTTATGATATCATGAATTCTTAATCAATTAAGCAATCATATATACCTATGTTGAGGGTTCCTAATCTCCTTTTTGCTATGTATTTGATAGTACTTAGATGGCTTAGCATACTTAGATGGCATAGATACATGTCTAGCATAGACGCTCAAATCCTCCTCTGCCAATTTGTGTTTGGAAGCCACTGGTTATTTCCTCGATCTCAACTAAATTTTCTACATTGGGATGATGCTAAGTCATGGGCATTTTAGCTATGTGAATATTGTAGGATGTTGTTAAAAAATTTCAAAATCACTTACAAAGTATGTAGACCATTATAATGATCATTTATATCATGTAAAGTGTTAGTTCATAGCATACATCACACACAACAAATTTATACTCGGAGACTTAGATGGAAATAGCAAAGAATAATTTCAGAGATAGACAAATGGAAAAACAACAAGATTACTGAATCAGAAATAGCTGAATAGATAAAACAATCACTGGAGAACATAAATCACTTTTACATTACGTAACAGGCTTGGACTTTGGCTTGCTTTCCTTGGCCAGAGAAATTACAAATTTATATAGGCTGAAGAAGATCTAGAATCCTGCATGTGATTTAGATGGAGATCTAGAAACTAATGGCAATGTAGAAGGATCTAGAATCATGCATGAATGTGGCTTCACACTTAACATTCTCCCAATTGAAGCCAAATAAGAGTCATGAATCAAGTCACATCGAGTCCTACCATGCCTATACATAACTCATGTTTATTTCATGGTAGAATCTTAGTGAGCATATCAGCAGGGTTCCTATATGTATGGATCTTTTCCAAGGATAACTATTCTTCCTCCAACACATGCCGGATCCAATGGTACCTTGAGTCAATGTGCTTGGTTTTTGAATGAAATGCTAGGTTTTTCGCCAAGTGAATGGCACTTTGACTATCACAATAAACACATACTTGTCCTTCTTTATTCCTATCTCTCCTAGGAATCACTGCATCCAAACCATCTCTTTATAAGCTTCTGTTGCAACTATGTACTCTGCATTTGTTGTAGAGATGGCTACTATTCTTTGTAGCCTTGACACCCAAGATACTGCTGCAACTACAAATGTATACAAATAAACTGTAGTGGACTTTCTGGTGTCCATATCTCTAGCCATATCTGCATCTGTAAATCCTTCAAGCACAACCTCATTATGACAAAAACATAAACAATAATGACTAGTACCCTTGAGATAACTCAAAATCCATTTTACTGCTTGCCAATGTTGTTTGCCTAGATTGGCAAGGAACCTACTCACTACTCCCACTGAATATGCAATGTATAGTCATGTGCATACCATGACATACATTAAATTTCCAACTGTTGAAGCATAAGGAATCTTGCTCACCTCTTCTTTCTCCTTGTCATCACTAGGACATAATTCAGTACTCATCTTGAAGTGGGCTGCAAGGGGTGTACCAACTGGCTTGGCATCCTTCATATTAAACCTGTAAAGCACCTTAATGATATATTTTTCTTGTGATAGCCACAAACTTTTGTTTTTCCTATCATGCATAATCTGCATGCCCAATATTTGTTGTGCTAGTCCCGAATCCTTCATTGCACATGCTACCCAAATCTTTCTTCAATTTATTGATCTTATTCTTATAATGCCCAACAATCAACATGTCATCCACATATAACAATAATATGATATACTTTCCTTGATCATACCTCTTGATATAAACATAATGGTCAGCTTCCAACCTCTAAAAGCCATGTTCCAACATGAATGAATCAAATTTCTTATACCATTGTTGAGGTGCCTGTTTCAACCCATAGAGACTCTTCTTAAACCTACAAACAAGACCTTCTTTTCCTTTTTCTATGAATCCTTTTAGCTACTCCATATAAATTTCTTCCTCCAATTCACCATGAAGGAAAGTAGTTTTTACATTTAACTGTTCACATTCTAAGTCTAAAGCAGCAACTAGACCAAGAATGACTCTAATGGATGACATTTTAACAGCAGGTGAGAAAATTTCAGTGAAGTCAATGCCTTCTTTTTGGGTAAAACCTTTCAGCACCAGCCTTGCTTTATACCTCTCCTTGTTTTCGTCACCGTCATGCTTAATCCTGTAAACACATTTGTTTTGTAGAGCCTTTCTACCTTTTGCGAGGTTTACCAACTCCCAAGTTTTATTTTCCAGCAAAGAGTTCATTTCTTCTTCCATTTCTTTCTTCCATACTTCACTGTGCTCAAATTGACAGGCTTCTTGAAAAAAATTAGGCTCACCTTTATCAGTTAACAAAATATAGTTTGAAGGAGGATACCTTTGTGAAGGCTTATGAGGCCTAGAAGATCTGTGAACTAACTGTGGTGGTGCATTATCAGGTTGAATCTCCTATAAAGGTTCCTGCAAGATTCCTTCTTCTTATTGTTCATCATTTTCCACTTGTTGTTCTTCATGCTCCTGAATTTGTTGTTCATTTTCTTGTATTGGTGGTATGTTTTCTTGTTGCTTTTCAAATCTATCATTAACCTTTTTGACCTCCAACTCACCTACAGTCCACTTGAAAATTTATGACGCATTAAATATAACATCCCTGTTTCTAATAATTTTATGTTTGACTAGATCCCATAGACGATAACCAAAATCTTCATCCGCATATCCCAAAAAAATGCATTTCATAGATTTATCATCTAGCTTAGTTCTATTTTCTTTGGGTATATGTATGAATGCTTCACATCCAAAAATTTTCAAGTGAGAATAATTAAAATTCTTACCAGTCCAAACTTCTTCAGGGATATGCCGTCCAAGGCTGTAGTTGGAGATCTATCTATGAGGTAGCAAGCGGTCTTGACTGCTTCAAACCAAAAATTCTTCTCCAAACTAGAATTGGACATCATACTTTGCACCTTTTCCATAATGGTGTGATTCATCCTTTCTATGACACCATTCTGGTGAGGAGTACCAAGTATAGTCTTCTCATGCTTTATGCCAAACCTGTTACAATATTCCTTAAATGTATTTGAGCAATATTCTCCACCATTATCTGTTCTTAAACACTTCAGAAATTCATTAGTCTCTCTTTCAACAGCAACATGGAATTTTTAAGATATTCGGAACACTTCACTTTTATTTTTCATAGGATATGGCCAAACCTTCCTAGATGCATCACCTATAAATGTTACAAAATATGATGCTCCTCCTAATGATTTGATGTTAACAGGCCCAAAAACATCTGAGTGTACCAATTCTAACACATTTTTCTTCCTATCATGGCCACCTCTAAGGAATGAAACCCTTCATTGTCTACCATAGATGCAATGCTCACAAAGATTAGGATTGTAGGATTTCAAACCCGGCAATAAAGTTTTACCAACAAGGATTTTTAATCCCTTCTTGCTCATGTGACCCAAGTGCTTATGCCATAGATTTGCTGAATTTCCTTCTTTTGTCACAACAGCCAAATCTGATTTTCCTATAAGTGTCTTCAATGTGTATAATGTTCATATCTTGGGTCCTTTGGCCATGACCAATGCTCCTTTGCTAATTTTCCAACCTCCTTTTCCAAAGCTTGTGGAATAGCCTTCATCATCCAGACGTCCCATAGAGATTAAACTCATGCGCATTTCTGGTACATGTCTAACCTGTTTCAACAATATATCTTTTCCATCTTTCATCTTGATCTAGACATCTCCCATTCCAACAATATTGCAAAAATGATTATTCCCCAAATGCATTGTACCATAATCACTAGGATTATATGAAACAAAACTATCTTTGCATGGGGTTACATGGTGAGATGCCCCAGAGTCAAGGATCCAATCAAAGCTACTGCTAGATGTATATACACATGCATCCTCTACTGAAATAGTAAACAACACATCACCATCTGTGGCTACAGCAGTAGTCTCACCTTCATTTGTGCTGGATGACTTGTGATTTGTATTGGATAGTCTCTGATCCTTTTGTCCTTTCTTCTAGAATCGACATTCTTTCTTCATGTGCCCAAGTTTTCCACAATGAAAGCAGATGATCCTTCCTCTCCTTGATTTTGATCAACCTCTCGATCTTGGTCACCCTTTCCAGCTTCGATCCATTCTCCTACCATGATCAACTAGAGCTAGAGCTTCTCCTCCCTCGTTTTCCACAATTGACTTACGTCGCAGCTCCTCATTCATTAAACTACTGCTGATATCATCAAACTTTAGGGTCCCTACAGTTGTTGAAGTGCTCATAGCTACAATTAAATTTTCCCAGTTGTTTGGCATAGAACACATTAGCAAAATAGCTCTAATTTCATCATCTAAAATGATTTTAATAGAGACAAGCTGATTAGTAATAATATTAAATGCATTCAAGTGCTCAGCAATTGAAGCACCCTCCTTCATTTTGAGATTATAAAGCTTCTTCATCAAGAACACTTTGTTTGATGTCGTGTTCTTCTCATATAGATCATGGAGCTTCTTCCATAATCCTTGTGGCGTCTTTTCTCTAGACACATTGAAATACATATTCTTTGCTAGATATTGACGAATTGTTGCAACTGCCTTTCTATCTAGCTTATTCCATTCTTCATTTTTCATCGATGAGGTTTTCTTTGTTGTGCCCTCCATCGGCAAATACTGATCCTTCAAAAGCAATATATCCTCCATCTGTGATTTCCGTAGGGCAAAATTAGCCCCGCTCAACTTCTCCATATCTATAACTAATGTCTCCATTTTTAGTATATTGATGCCCAAAACCAAAAAACTTCACTTAAGCGGCTTGTACAATGGATATTCGACCCTAGCTCCGATACCAGTTGTTAGTTCATAGTATACATCACACACAATAAATATATACTCAGAGACTTAGATGGTAATAGCAAAGAATAATTTTAGAGATAGACAAATGGAGAAACAACAAGATTACTCAATTAGAAACAATAGAATAGATAAAACAATCACTGGAAAACATAATCACTTTTAATTTACGTAATAGGCCTAGACCTTGGCTTGCTTTCCTTGGCCAAAGAAACTAAAAATTTATAGAGGCTGAAGAAGGATCTAGAATCATGCATGTGATTTAGATGGAGATCTAGAAACTAGTGGCGGTGTAGAAGGATCTAGAATCATGCATGAATGTGGCTTCACACTTAACATAAAGAACCTGTCCCTTCAACAACTAAAATACTAAGAATAAGTCTTTTACTGGTACCGATTTAAATCTAATGCATTGATGTCCATCTTGGGAAAATGATGGCACAATGTTATTTTTTCCATAAGAATTGTTGACTAAGATGCAGAGCAAAGGTAAGCATGGTTCAACCCTCGTTTAGCACTTCGAAAAGCAACCCCAACACTCAGAGATGGTTCCCTCTTTCCTGAAGAGGCAATTGAACCATACATCCAGATAATTGAAGAAGAGTGTGTGGAAATCACCTGGGAAGTTGGCAATGTTATGGTGTTGGACAATCGTTTTGTACATCATGCAAGAAGGTTGACCTTCAACCCTACCTAGAAGAATACTTACAACCTTCAGCAAATAGTATGAGTGGTGTTGGCTCAATTGTCAAACATTTGTCGTGGTATTCTTTCCATTACTAAGAAGTGTTGTTGTTGGAAATTATTCTCAGGGGTTAACCTCTTACTGCCTGTCCTGGAATATGCAAATAAATCTTTCATGGTTTACTCCTGCAAAAATTGTAGTTAGACTCAAAACAAAGCCCTTTAATAATTCATTGTCTTACAAAAGCTATGGACGAACCAGTGAGTTCAAGAATATAATAAAACACCTCTTGTCCTAACTCTATTCATCGCAAACAACTAAACCATATCTCTCCATTATGGAACCATATCTCTCCATTATGGATAGACAAACTTTTCAAAATACAAATTACCTCTAGGAAAAGCAGAACTAAGCAACATTAATCTATTTTCCACTAGCATTGGACTTGATTTAGCTTTGGCGATGGCTCAAGTTTGTGATGATGTTGGCACTGGAATTTAGGTTAAAACTAGGAGTCGCCTAGCCTACACCTCTGGTTGGCATCGATAACGTGGGGCGATGAAGAGAATGAGGTTGGTCTGTTACCTGACTTACGATTGTTGAACAAAGACCTTTTTCTGCAGAAATGAGAAGGGAATAAACCAGTTAAACCATCAAGAAATTGTTCAGCAATAAGTAGCTTTTGATTACTTTTTGAACTTGCTCATTAGGTGTCTTAACTATTAGTTTTCTTTTAACTACTAGCTATTAATTGGATTGTTTAAAAATCTTCAATCGTCTAACATTCTATCCAATTGTGCAAATTGATACACAGTGGCAGCGAAAAGAATTGTTTTCAAACAAGAACGCCTTACTGCGTAATTAATTTGTACAACACTTTGTATTTATATGTAATTTCATTTGACCAATAAAAAAAATGTATTATATGTAATCACTGATTTCATTTTTAATTTTGCAAAAAAAAAGTCACTAAGAATTATCCTGGTTTCTTATAAATAAGGTGTTTATGTTTATACATTTATCCTAGTAGGTTTTTTTTTCATTTTAAAAATTTATTTAATTCACATTAAATCTACAAAAGTGAAAATATAACTATATAAGATATTGATGATTATAAGGCTCATCTAAAATTCTATTTAGAAAATGGTAAAAAAGGCATCTCAAAAAAAAGTGTTTCAATTTTCATTGCTTTTTAAAAATTATTTATTTAAATTTGTTTTGTTTTTTTATTATATAGATTTAAAAAGTTTTCATATTTTTAGATTTTTTAATTTTGTATATGATAATTTTAAAATGAAATCTTTCAAAAATTTCAAAAATTCTATTTAGCAAATTGATAAAACTTTATTTAAATATTTATATGGTCTGCATTATGTTTCTCACCTATCAATGTCAGATTTTACATTTTATTAGAATTGTAGTTGTAATTTCTTTGTCTAAATTGCTGAATATTCGGCAATTTTGTGGTCGACTTCTAAATATATTCAAAATTAAAATATTCCAATGCACCTATCCTTCCCTGCATCTACCTGTTTTGTGTCATCCATAGCACCGAATTCATGACTAATTAATGCTTTTAAAAAATTGATTATAAATAAATTTTTGGACCAGTGTGTGTAAAATTGGACTCATGTTCGTTTTTCAAAGTTTGTAAGAGACTTATTTTGGCATTTTCGAACTGGAGTGTGCGCAAATTGTACTGATGTTGGTTTTTCAAAGTTTTTAATGGACTTTTTGATATTGGGTTTTCAAAGTTATATAGTTTTTATTAATATTATTTTTTTTAAAATATCGACATGATAGAAGGACATATTTTCAAGTCTGAGTTGTGAAAAATTGGAAAATAAAATTTTAAAGTAAAAAAAAATCGATTATGTATTATATATATAAATTAGAAAATTAACATATATATAAAGTTGGAAAATAAAATTTTGGAACTCTAGAAAAAATTGGAGCATAGTTTTATATATAGAAAGCGGTTAATTTCGCTTAAAATTTAATGGGGATTTGTTTGAATTATTAGTTGGACTTTTGCAATTTTGCACGCTTCAAATTCTGAAGTTTTTGCCTTGATTTTGGTTATCCATCCAAAAGAATATTTGGAATCATAAGCTTGAGCTATCTAATTTACAAAATTCAAGTGGTGTGATGTTTTTCAGTTTACTAAATCTATTTATGTATTCAAAAACATTTTTTAAATAATAAAAATTGACAATCATGCCAAATAATAATATATTTTAATCCAAACCTAAAAAATAAAATTAGAAATAGAGTAATAATTGCATTTTCAAATCCTAGGCCAAAAACCTAAACTTAGATTAAGGAAATAAACCACAAACATTCTGAAGTTTTTAGCCAAAATTCTGCCAAACAAATTTTAATAAAATTCTGATTTTATTATTTAAAATGTGTTGTTTATATATATATATATATATATATATATATATATATATATGGCTTGAACACACTGAAAAACAATGTTAGGGCATTGGGATTGTAAAAAGTTCATATTCAATTATAAGAAAAAGCCATCTAATTCAAGCAAAAAAAATACCTAAAAATTCTTCAAAACTTATATCGCCTAGATTAATGTTAAATATAGAAATTTCTACTTGACGCTGTTAGTAGTCTAATGACACTGTTTTTTTGCCTTGAAAATCATGGAAATTCTGGCCATATTTTGAGAAAATCTGACACAGATTTTTGTAATTTCAAGTTACAGTTGTTAAATTTTAAAATTTAGGTGCTCTAGATGTTTTTGATGGTGCTGAATCCATTTCCACCATAAAAACATGATTAAAAAAATTGCTTTTACAAGATTTTTTGAATTTTCTTTGTCCAGATTCCAACCACTTTATGATCACCCCAACAATTCCTCCACTTCTATAAACAACTCCATTTAAATAAAATAAAATTTATAACCACTAGTGAGCAAAGACTGTATATATCCACAAATGAATTTAAATAAATAGATTATCAGATTGTTAACATATATTAATTGCAACACAGGAGGCTAAATAGTTTTCTGGCCATTTATACTTCGCACACACGTGATACAGTTCAAGTCTTGAATCGGTGAATTGTTTTCGAGTAGTGTCGAGCAGAGGTTAAATTTGACGCCTGTATGCCCGTATTTTTCATTTTTACCCGTAAAATACGTTTTAATCTAAAACCTTCACGTCATGCTCAACTTGCCATTCATTTTCAAAAACGTCATATTGACGGGGATGTTAAAAATTAAAAGTTAAAAAAAAAAATTATAATTTTTTTTTATATATATTTAATATGGTGTGAACAGTGTAACGTTATAAATTTATAATCTCCACAAGCTGCAAAGTCCAGACTCCGGCCAGGGCAACTTGCAGTCGTACTCACTCCATTGAATTCACAAAAATAGGGGTGATTTTAGGGACGAATGTTCGCCCTTTGGCAAAATTAAGGGGTTTTAAATTTTTAGTGGGCGAATATTTTGTATCATAGTACATTTTTACAAATCACCTCAAATAGCCCACCTTATTTTGAGGGAGTGGGTAAAAAAGGTAAATTTAGCCCTTGAAATTAGGAGTTACAACCTTTCATTCGCCCATTTTCAAGAATAGGTTTTATTTAAGTGAATTCATTCGCCCATTTTTAAGAATAGGTTTTATTTTAGTGAATCCTATGGGCCAAAGGCCCAAATACCATATTTATAAAAGAGGTATGGTAAATTAATAAAGATATAAATAAATGAGAGGTATGGTAAATAAATAAAGCATTTTTTATATTTACTCCATAAGTCACCTTATATACATGCATGCAAGGTTGTAAACAAATAAAAATATAAGTAAAGTGGAGGTATGGTAAATAAATAAAACGTATTTTTATACTTACTCAAAAGGTATGGTAAATAAATAAAAATATAAATAAACTAGACGCATGGTAAATAAATAAAACCTCTTTTTATATTTAGTCCATAACCCTCGTTCTATTTATGAAGGCTCAAGAAAGAGGTTTTTATTTAAGTGAATCCTTTGGGCCAAATACCATATTTGTAAAATAGGTATGGTAAATTAATAAAAATATAAATAAGCGAGAGGTATGGTAAACAATAAACATCTTTTTATATTTACTCCATAAGTCACCTTATATTTACGAACACTCAAAAATGGGTTATATTTAGGTGAAACCTATGGGCAAAATACTATGGGACAAATACCATGGACTAGATTGTTATTAATACCATGCAAAAAAACCATTATTAACCCTAATATTAGAATTAATAAAAATATGGCACATGGTATTGACCCATGGTATTCACAAAAATGGCACATGGTATTGACCCATGGTATTCACCTAGAATGTAGCCTATTTAAATGGGGCAATTAAACTAGCATAGATCCATCTTTACTCTGGATCTACTAACCCCCGAGAGGTATCAAATATCGTGATATGCAAACTAGCATAGAGTGAAAAAATATTTGATCGATCAAGAGTAAAAATGGATGTTGTAATTTAATGTATGTTAAACATTTTAGCTTGGTTAAAATAAACACATACAACATACAAAGACACTGTAATTTATAATATTTTATTAATACTCTACTAATAGATATTTTAAGCCCAGGTTTTATGATAAAACCCAGTTATTGACCCAGGTAATACCATGGTATTCATTTGAGCATAGACTATTTAAAGGGAAATTCTATCATCTTAGATCCATCTTAATTCTGGGTCTACCAAGTGCTCAGAGGGATAAATAGATTTCATCCCCCTAAGAGTGGTAGATGTGGAGTTAAGATGGATATAGGTTGGTTTTATGATAATGAAGATATTAAATAGACTTAGGAAATTATATTGTAAAAACATCTTAAGGTGAATGGTTAAAGCATAGACATTGGACAAGTATATTTGTATACTTCTGTTTTAAATAGAGTGTTAAATGTGGAGTTACAATGGATATAGGTTGGTTTTTATGATAATGAAGATATTAAATAGACTTAGGAAATTATATTGTAAAAACATCTTAAGGTGAATGGTTAATGCATAGACATTGGACAAGTATATTTGTATACTTCTGTTTTAAACTGAAACAAATCCAGGGCTAAAAGGAATGGATTGATTGCACTAGTCATCCTTCTATAACTTTCCAACATATGCTGGAGTAAACAGATTGTAATTTGGGTATTTTCTAATTGCAAACGGGAACATACTTGTGTATTGGCAGGGTGGTTACGAGGTCCCTAGAAGTGGAGTAAACAGATGGTAATTTGGGTAATTTTTCTAATTTCAAAGAGGAACATAGAAGTGATGAATTTGAATTTGAATTTTTCTTGGTTTTATATATAGTATTAGGTTTTTTCTCATGCTTTCTGTGAATGGCACGGGTGAATTTTATCTTACACCCACTAGATTATCAATGTAATTTTGGTAATTTTGATTCTGAAAGATATTTTAAAGAAATGCAATGATTTCATTTGTGTATTCAATAAACACAAGATTTTATAATTGAGTAAAATATTGGCCATGCCTAGTGAGAGATTCTCCAAAAAATTATATATACATATCATATTATTGATAAAATCGCCTTCCATTTTTCCTATATACCATGGAGATTCGCCCATTTATTATACATGTAAATTTAGGTGGGGTTCTTAAAATTTTCCCTGGGCACAGGACAACCGACCAAAGCCGCAAGCGAATAACAATACCATGAAGCTGAAGAAGGTCATGGGAAAGTGGTGTGAGTTTGATAAGAGATCCACTCACAACACAAGTGAGTATCGGGCCAAGCAGTCAGTCGTGGCCAAGTTGAAGGCTTCCAAATCAGATGCATTTTCTAACTCTTAGTCTAAACCTCACAAGAGGAATGACTAATGGAATCAAATTGTCAATGCGGAGCCCAATACCACTGTTTCCACCACGAAGATCCAGAAGGAGGAACCTTAAGATCCAAAGGAGGAGGAGCACCTCTTCCACTCCCATATGTGGGTAAAGGGATCCCCGCTATAGTTCATTTTCGACAGCGGTAGCCAAATGAACCTCATTTTATTAGAGGTTGTGAAGTGACTGGGCTTACCGCCCACAACACACCCACATCCATACACCATCAAGTGGCTTCCCGAGGACGGGATCTTTGTGTGAGCTAGCAGTGTCACCTCCCGTACAGCATCAAGCCTTTAATGGATGGGGTATTGTGTGACGTTGCTCCCCTTGATGTTTGTTATGTGTTATTAGGCCAACCATACTTGTGGAAGAAACATGCTGTGTATGATTCTAGGCCTTGTGCTGTTATTGTTACTTTGGGAAATAAGTTGTGCAGGGTAACAGAGGTAGCACCACCTACCACCATCTCTTTGGTTACTGTAAAACAATGCAGTAAGCTCATTTCCAAAACCATATTTTTTTTTTTCCTGATGATATGCCCTCAAGGAAAGAAGAATATGGTGGCCATGACCTCCAGATAGGTCCCCTTTGCATGACAACAACAGATAGACAAGGTAATGGAGGAGTATGAAGGCATCTTCACCTCCCTCGCAAGGGTGCCTCTGCGCTGTCAGGTCAAGCACTCCATCGATTTGACCCCAGGTGCATCATTGCCCAATGGATGAATCTATTGATGCTCTACTCTAGAGAACGATGAAATAAAGAGGCAGATTCAGGAGTTCATCGTCCTGTGTGAGCCCGATATTGTTGGTACAAAAGAAGGATGGGACTTGGAGACTCTGTATTGACTATCGAGCATTGAACAAGATTATTGTCCAGAATAGGTACTCGATTCCACGGATTGATGACCTTTTGGACCAACTCAAGGGGGGAAATATTTCAGTAAGATTGACTTGAAGTCTGAATATCACCAGGTACCAATCGAACCCTCTGATGTGTGGAAGACTGCCTTCAAGGCCAAGGAGGGCCTTTTCAAATGGTTGGTTATGCCTTTTGGGTTGACGAATGGTCCTGCAACCTTCATGAGGTTGATGGATGACATATTTTGGCCATTCACCAACTCATTTGTAGTGGTATCCTTGGATGACATCCTGATCTTCAGCTAGATTTGGGAAGAGCACCTCCACCACATCCGATAGGTTTTCCAAACACTACGGCAACACAAGTTGTGTGCCAATTTGGAGAAATGCACTTTTGGCATGACCCGAGTTCATTATATGGGATATATTATTGATGAATGGGGGGTGCATGTGGATCCAACCAAGATCCAAGTCATTCGGGATTGGCTAGCCCCAATGACTTGGATAGAGCTCCACAACTTTCTGGGTCTTACCAATTTCTACCGCAAGTTTGTGTTGGGATCCTCTCATATCACTTGGCCCTTGGGTCCAATCACAAAGGGAGGAGCGAAAGAAAAATTCTTTTGGTATGAATCTCAACAAAAGGCATTAGTAGAGTTGAAATATTGCCTTTGCTCTGCACCAGTTCTCACTTTACCAGACTTGCAACAACTGTTTGAGATTGAGATAGATGCCTCTGACTATGCTACTGGGGTAGTCCTGACTCAATAGGGGAATCTAATGGCATATCACAGTGAGACACTTTTAGACATAGTCAAGAAATATCCCACTTATGACAAAGAGATGTATTCCATTGTCCAAGCCTGCCGACAATGGAAGCATTACATTTTAGGGAAGGAAATGGTCATCCACACAGACCAATGACCCATGTAGTTCATACAAATGTATGGGAAGTTGAAAAATGATTGCCATCAGAAGTGGCCCACCTACCTGCAATAGTTTCATTTTAATATCAAGTATAAGAAAGGAAACACCAATAATATTGCAGACTACCTCAACCGACCACCGATCATGCTGTTAACCACCGTGCTCAACTCTTGTGGGAATGAGACTTTTGATTGGCCACTTCTCTACAAAAGCAACCTAGAATTCAGCTACACATACTAGGCACTCTTGAAGGGCCATCAAGTTCCATATTTTCACCTCCAGGATTCCCTGTTATCCCACCTGGGATGCCTTTGTGTTCCTTCAAGCGAGCATGCCAAGATGATTTGGGAAGCGCACCAGATTCGGGCCGCTGGGCTTTTCGGGGTCGAGAAAATGGTGGAAGTACCGTAGAAGTATTTCTATTGGCTGAATCTTAGACATGTTGTTTGTAAGTACATCAGATCCTACAGTGCCTTAGCCATTGCCAAATTGAGCATCAAGAAGCAAGGCCTCTATACTCTGTTGCCTACCACTAGTTGACCTTGGGAATCCATCTCCATGGATTACATGTTGGGAATTCCTTCTACTAAGCATGACAATGACTGTGTTTTTGTGGTCATCGACAAATTATTAAAGATGGCCATTATAACGACCTGCAAGAAGAATATCACAGCAGAAGCCACTGCTAAACTCTTCTTTCAACGCGTGTGGGTACTCTTTTGGATCTAACAGTATATCATCTCAAATTAGGATAGCAGGTTCCTCGGTACATTTTGGTCCAGTCTTTGGTTGATGCTGGACACCAAGCTCACCAATTACACAACTTCCCATCCTCAAACTGATGGACAGACAGAGGTCATCAACATGATGATCATACACATTTTGCGAATTTACAACTCAAAGCATCCACGAACATGGGATGAGATCCTCCACTATGTTTAGCACAACTATAACTGGGCTCTCCATAGCTCGACTAACCACAACCCTTTTCAAGTGGGCTTGGGATTCCAACCACTATGTCCCATTGATGTGGCCATGCCATTTGCAACTACTCAGGCAGATTCGGCTCATGTCCAGTCTGAAGCTAATAAGGCAAAAAACTTCATTGAGAACATCCAACATTTATGCCAGCAGGTCCATGACATTCTAGAGAAATTGAATGCCAAGTACAAGTAGCGACATGATCAACATCGGGTGCCACACAAGTTTCAAGTGGGCGACAAAGTCTGGTTTCATTTACAGAAGGAACGCCTTACTGGAGCCTATCAGAAACTCATACCACTCTGATATGGTCCTTACACCATTACCAAGGTTATGGGAGACAATTCATTTGAGCTCAGCATTCCACCATTCCTTGGTCTGCACCTAGTGTTTAATGTGGACCACCTTCGACGATACTTCCCACCATTGCTGGACACATCATACATTGTAGAACAACTCACACCTACAGAGTTAAATCTAGATTGCATGGAACAAGCCACAATTGAACGAATCATGGACACGGAGATCAAGAATACTTGACAACAAAGGATCCAACTATATCGAGTTGTCAAAGCAGGCCAACTCCTTCACCAAGGCAAGTGGCTCACCAGGGACCAAGTTGAGTAGAAGTTTACTCATCTCATGGAGGAACTCAATGCAAAGGGGATCATTGCTTCCTAAGGGAGGAGGAATGGTCCAGGTGGATATTGGTAGCCACCCTCCTATTCCACTTGGACCTCCACCATTGTTTCTTTCAGTTTTTCAGTTTCCTTATTTGTAGCACAATTTACTATTTTTGGTAGTTTTTCAGGTCCTAAACTTCTGGAGCCGTTTTGAGGCCCCAAACAACATTTTTTTGGGAAAAATGGGACCAACATGGGTTACTTAATAATGCTGGTCATTCAAATGTTGCAGTACTCATATAGATCTTTCTAACAAGGTATTATGTGCATCAAACATAGATCGCATGCTAAATTTACGACCCTGGGAAGTTGATGTACCAATTTACCCAAACGGGGTCCATAGTTTGGTGCTTCATCTCCTAGGGTTAGGTTTTTGGATGCTTAGAGTTTCTATTGTTTCTCAATAATAAATAGACCTTTGAGCCTCATTGTAACACAGTTCAGAGGCATGTAGCCATCACATCTCTTCTCAGAGATAAGCTATCATCATCCGAGCTAGTCTTATTTCCATTTTGTTTGTAAGAATATTTCAGTATTTGATATTAATGAAATGAAGTGTTGTTTCTACTTCATCTTTGTATTTATGGTTATATTTTTAATTTTTTGTTTTCCTGTTTAAATTCGAATCATCTAGGCTAGTGAAATATCTTGAATATTTTTACAATGTTGGAAAGTTTTATATCTTAATTCATAAAGTTCAAACTGATAACAGGTATCAAAAACATCTCCATGATCGTTAATTATACTCAGTTCTTTGAGTTTGACAAGTTGGGAAGCATAAGTAGGTTCAGGATTTGAATTTTTAACCTTCATACTAAACTAAACTAGAATGAAGACATAAAATTACCAAGAAAAACAATTGAAACATGGCTAATGGTGACGTGTAATAGTCATAGACTCAAATTATTATTTTTTGGTAGTCTTTTAGTCACTCTAGTTCTTCAATATTTGAAAAATGAGACAATTATTCCCATTTTTCTTTTGAAAACCAATCAATTGGTAGTTGAACATCTAGTGTTTTTTTATTGGATTAAGACTCGTGGAAATCTGTTTCATTTTTTTTATCACCAGGCTATGCTAACATCATACCTACATGGATCCCATGTAGACTGACATTTGGTTGCCATGTACTCTCGAACTTTGACTTGTATGCTTTGACATCCTAACATGTTGATTGTTGGGTTCATTCTTTATTTTTGTTGTCACATCATGCCATTAGAGTAGTTTTGGGAGGTCGGGCGACAATTTTAATATATTGGGGATAATGCCCCAAGATGGTTGTCCTTGTGTCACTTAACCTCAACACAGACTACCCAAGTTTAATTTTTGACCCCCTCCCTAGTAATCATCGTGTAGATTAAGGGGGATGAAATGGTTCATAATCATTAAAATGTGTTCACAGATGATGTGCCACACAAAGTTTCCTATGATTTTTTGTTGTTGTGGAAAAACACCAAAGCACGCTAAAATTTAAAATTTCCAACTGTATTTTATAGAAATAAAACTGCCAAGCATATTAAAACTAAAAATGAAATGGGTTCACACTAAATATTTGAAAATTGTTGTATGCTACAACATTGGGTCCATTTTGGGGATGGTTTCTCCTTGGGGGACACTACGAACCCTAGACTAGTGCCTTCAAAACGGGCCATGGAGACACACTACAATGGAAGAACTATTACCCCTTCCAATGTAAATCCAATCCAAATTGGTATATGCAGTGAAAATGTGAACCACAAAGGCTCTTAAAATTTAATGAATTGCTTTATATACTTATTTATTTATTTTTTGTTTTATTTTATTTTATTTTTTGTTTTATTTTTATTTTTATTTATTTTAATTTTTATTTATTTTTATTTTTTATGGGCAATGACAATATCTCGCCATCCAGGTTCTAAGGGATGAAAGTATTTTTTTTCCTTTGCTTCTACAATCCTAAATAGACCAAACCACAAACTATTAAAATTTCCATGTTTACCATTGTCCTCTCACCGAACATCCCACCTCAACACTAAATCTCTAGGATTGAAGTCTCTTTCTCTAGCTCTCATAAATATTTTCTTCATCTTATCTTGATATTGTTTTTGTTTCTCCTTTATTTGTTTTCTGTTTTTTTGTAACTCTGTGACTTGATTTATTCTTCTAGTAAAATCATTAGGTTCCTCATCTGAGTTCTACAAAATATTTGTCATAGGAAAAACGAGCTGGCCAAGAAAAACAACATCAACTCCATACACCAACTAAAATGGAGATTTACCTATAAATCTATTTGTTGAGATTCTATTTTCCCTTAGTGCATACTTAAGATATGCATCCCAATTTCTTATATTGTTTGAAAAAACTTTCTTGGTCGTTCTCATTAGAATTTTATTTGAATACTTAACTAACTAATTACCTTGAGGATAATAAGTTATTGAATAACTGAGAATGATATTATACTTCTAACATAATTGACTATAATCATTGATTTGAAAGCTCATGTGTTGTATGTGATTATCTTTCTAGGACTACCACACCTAGTGTTAAGCCCTCAACAACTCCCCTTAACTTTTGGTAGGCTCCATTAAAATTTGGAATTATTGCCTTTTTTTTTATATCACTTGATCTTACGTTTATTAATTTGAAGGGGTGGTTCTATGACATTTTATTTTTCAATGTTTTCATTATTTTGAAATTTTGAAGTGCTTTATGATTGGTTTTGTTTAGTGTTAAGCCCTCAACAACTCCCCTTAACTTTTGGTAGGCTCCATTAAAATTTGGAATTATTGCCTTTTTTTTTATATCACTTGATCTTACGTTTATTAATTTGAAGGGGTGGTTCTATGACATTTTATTTTTCAATATTTTCATTATTTTGAAATTTTGAAGTGCTTTATGATTGGTTTTGTTTCATGGAGTGATGACTTGATTCCTTGGAATGAAACCTTGAAAAGATGAATAGTACATTATGCCTTATTTATAATTTTAAAAACTATGTTGTATTTGTAATTTGTAATTTTTCGGCAAATTAAAACAATTCAATTAAGGCTTACAAATATGCAACTCAATTTACGTCCTAAAAGAATGTATCCAACAGATTAGAAGCAAGTCAATGATATTTGATTTGATCAAAACATTATTTTTATCAAAGCTCTTACTTTCATTCAAAATGATATTTTGAACTATATTGTTTTTTATGGATTTGATTGCTTTTTCTCTTGAGACTCTATGCTTTTGGTTTATGATATTCATAAACTCATTTCAGTTGACAAAAGCTTGGTAAAGTGTAAGCTATTCTTACCTTGTGGATGAAATATGCTTGAATTTCTAGCATACTTTCTTGAATAATTTTTAATTATTAGATATTTGTATTCATTAATTTAGTAAATAAACTATTTAAATGAAAAAACTTTATGTTTCAATCATCATGCATGTCATTTTTCTTGGTTTTATTTTCCAATCTTGTTAGTTTGATACTTTGTTAATAATTTATTGCCTTTTTATTAATTATTTGGTTTTATAAATGTATGACACAATAATAAAGATTTATTCTATATACTAGGATTTTGACAACCTTTAAAAAAATTTCCAAACCTTCAAAATATAATTTAGTTATTATAATATATACTTTTCTAATTACTTTTAGAAAATAAAATTAAAATCCTAAATAAAAGGGAACAAAAAAAATACTAAAATATTTGTACATTATTTTCTTACTTTACATTTTATTCTATAGTTATTTATTGACTATAATAGTTAGAAAGTAGTTTAACATCCTCTCGTAGGGTTAAAATGTGTATGCTCCCAATTGGGATACTATGAACTACTACTTTATCCCAATTGGTATAGTTAAATTTAAAATAGGAGACAAATTTAGATAGATATTAATTAGTTTTATTTTTTTATTAGATTGGGTTGCATTTAGGTTTGGGAAAGCATATTTGAAAGTCTCCTTTAGAGGAGAAATTAATTCAGTGGTAATCAGACCCACATACTAGCGAGCATTACCAAACCAAAAAAGTATAAGCCTAACTAGGGCTTTGATCAAGTGATGATCATGTCATTGTAGGAGGAATGTTTCTGCCTATCAACACCTAGACAAGATGTTTTCTTTCAAAAATTTAATGACCATTGTATATGTTGTGAGCCTAGTAGGAATTACTACCACTCTCTTTGTGAAGTAGTATGTGGATGTAAGTATCAATTTGTTATGCTCTTGACCTGCGAAATTCCAAAATACCAAATATGCGAAGAAATACAACCCATAACACGTAACAAAATGAGAAAAACAATGAGTATTTTATTATTCAAAGATGAAAGCAATGTTCACTTGCATCTTCGAGGGGGCAGCCTCCAGCAGAGCAGAGATTGATTACAAAATAAGACTCTATATTTCTCAATGAGGATTCTATATCCTTTGTATAGGATTCATACATACAATACCATGGGTCATTACCATGGTTGTCTCAATACCATCTATCTAATACCATTGCCCATTTGCAACTAAATGTGGTCCCTTTCTTAAATGTGGGTCAACCACTTACAATTATTAATACAGGCTTTATTGACTTTTTAACTAACTATAACTATGACTTGAACATATTACATAAATAAAGGGGTTAGGGTTGGACCCTAACATGCCCTCCCCCATCAAAAGCAACCTTCTCCTCAAGGCTAAAGTTGTGGAAATTGCTGAAGAATAGTGGTTGGTTCCTAGGTTGCATCTTTTGGAGAGGTGTCTTTCCACTTGACAAGGACTTCCTTGATCATGTGGCCGCGCAGATGTTGTTCTTCCGTATCGAGGACCTGTTCAGGTTGGAGCTAGAGTGAACCTTCTTCATCCAATTCAGGTAGACTAATTTGAATTCTGCAATTGTTCCCACCACTTTATTGAGGCATGATACATGGAAGACTAGATGGATTTTTGAAGTTGGTGGTAAGGCCAACTTGTCGGCTACTGCTCCAATGCACTAAAGTATTTGATAAGGTCCATAGAATTATGGAGCTAATTTTTGGCAACCCTTTTCTTTGAGTGATGTTTGCTTATATGGTTGCAGCCACAGGAATACTTGATCCCCTTCTTGAAATGTGTGCTCTGAACGATGTTGTTCTGCCTGTTGCTTCATTCGATTATGAGTTTGATGGAGATTATCTTTGAGACGGGCTATCATGGTTGCACGGTTCTGTGGGAGTTGATCCACTGCTTGCACCTTAGAGCATCCAGGGATATAAGAAATAGGTGAAGGTGGGAGTTGGCCATACACTGCTTCATATGGAGTCATCTTGGTGGCTGCATGATAGTTAGTATTGTACCACCATTCAGTTAAAGGTAACCAATGTACCCATTGATGTTTCTTTTTTGAAGTGAAGCACCTTAGGTATGTCTCCAAACATTTGTTGATTGCTTCAATTCGACCATCAGTTTGGGGATGATAGGAAGTACTTAGTTGGAGTTAGGTGCCTTGTAGCTTGAAAAGTTCTTGCCAAAAGTTACTGGTGAAATTCAGCTCACGATTAGACACAATGGAAGTGGGCATGCAATGTAGTTTGAAGATCTGGTCCACGAAATCTTGAGCCACCAAAGTGGGGATAAATGGGTGGGGTAGAGCACAAAAATGAGCATATTTAGAAATTCTATCCACAACCACCATGGTGACTAATTTTTTGCCTGACTTCAGGAGACCAGTAATGAAATCCATAGAAACATCCATCCAGATGGAGGCAGGGATTGGCAATGGTTGTAAGGTGCCTGGTAACTTGACTATTTTCCTTTGTGGCATTGACACACCTCACTTTCAGTGACAAAAGTAAGAATGTCAGTTTTCATTCCTATCCAAAAGAAAGAATGACGAGTGCGAGCATGTCTTTTGAAATCCTGCATGGCCTGCAGAGGGAGATGAGTGCATCTCTGCCAAAATGTGCATTTTGAGGGTGGATGCCTGCGATATGACTACTCTATCCTTGTAGAGAAGAATCTCATCCTTCCAAGAGTGGCCAAATGAGGAATTAGGATATACTCTCAAGTTATTAATGAGTTGGCAGAGAGAGCGGTGTGAAAGCCATTCCTTGCGGGCTTCTTCAATTCAATCGGGTATGGGAAGAGAGATTGATAGCATGGTGCTTTCATCCTCAAATTAGGGTGATAAAGCATCCACCACTGCATTTTCACGCCCTTTCTTATAAATTATCTCATAATCATATCTCAACATTTTGGCCAACCATTAATCTTGCTGGGGCGAGGATAAACATTACTACAAAAAATATTTGAGGCTTTGATTGTCTATACGGATTTGGAAACGTCACCCCAGTAAGTATGGTCGCCAGGTATCTACTACATGTAAGATGGCCATCATCTCCTTCTCATAGGTAGATTGTCCCAAATGTTTCCCACTCAGTTGTTGGTTGGTGAAAGCCAAGGGTCAACCTTCCTGCATTAAGACAACACCAATACCAGTACCTGAAGCATCACATTCAATCACAAAAGATTTGGTGAAGTTGGGTAGTGCCAACACGGGAGTGGAACACATGACATGTTTGAGAGCCATAAAAGGCCATTGTGCTGCATTAGTCTAGAGGAATGAATTTTTCTTGAGAAGGTTAGTGATGGGTCTAGCAATGTGACCATTATTGCGGATAAATTTGTGATAGTGGTCAGTGAGACCCAAGAATCCCCTCAAACTCTTCAAGGATTTTGGTTGGGGCCAATCTTGCATTTCCTGTATATTTTTGGGATCCACCCGGACACGTTCACGACCCATAATGTGGCCCAAATACTTGACTTCTACCATGCCAAAAGAGCACTTGGACAATTTGACAAATAATCTGTGATTCCAGAGCAATTGCAAGAGAAGGTCCACATGCTGAAGATGTTTTTCCTAGGTTAGGTTGTAGATGAGAATGTCATCAAAGAAAACGAGGACAAATTTTCAGAGATGTGATTTCAGCAGATGATTCATGAGGCTTTCAAAAGTGGATGGGGCATTATAGAGACCAAATGGCATGACCAAGAATTCATAATGACCTTCATGAGTTCGAAAAGTAGTCTTGGGAATGTCTACTTCTTTCATGCGTATTTGGTGATAGCCAGAGCGAAGATATAGCTTAGTAAATAATTGAGCACCATGTAGTTCATTAAGCAGATAAACAACAACCGGGATAGGGAATTTTCCTTTGACAGTTATCTTGTTGAGGGCCCTGAAATATGGACACATGTGCCATTCCCCATCTTTCTTGAGAACCATGACCACTGGTTATGAATAAGGACTGATGTTAGGACGAATAACACCGTCTTCGAGGAGTTCCTTGAAGATTTTTTCAATTTCATTCTTTTGGTAGAAAGGATATCGATATGGGCGCACATTTAGCGGCTGTGCCCCTGGGACCAAAGTGATGCTATGATCATGTTCCCCTCTAGAGGGTGGAAGCTCTTTAGGTTTGTCAAATATCTGCTGGTGGAGATTTAAGACATGTTGCATCTCAAGATGAATATGAAGAATAGTGGGCTTTATGGCCTGGATGGCATTAAACTGGGTAATAACTCCATGATGGCCCTTTTTCAAAAACTTTTCCATGCGATGCGAGCTGATGATAGAAGGAGCACCTGCCTGGAGTCCACAGAAGGTATGCATGTGGTCATTTTGCTTAAATCTCATATATAACTCCTGTAGATCCATGGTGATTGGGCCTAGTGTGCGAAGCCATTCAACACCCAAGACAATGTCACAACCACCCATGTTAATCGCAAATGTGTGGGCCTTTAGGTGGTAGTCTCCCATATGAAGTTTGATATTTTTGCAGCGGCCTTCACATTTCATTGTCCCCCCATCAATAATCTAGACCTAGAAATTAGAGGCTGCCCTGAAAAACAATGAACAACTTCGGCAACTTGTGGATGGATAAAGTTATGAGTGCTTCCAATATCAACCAATATTACTATAGGGTGACGTTTAATAAAGCCTCTGATTTTGAGAGTTTGGGGCGTAGAAATGCCCACCAAAGCATGTAGCGAGATAACTGGTTCCTCTGGCGTAGCTCCAACTGCTGAATGTGAGTTGGATTATGGCGGTGACAGAACCCAAACTGCTAGATCTGAATGGTACTATGGCGGTAGAACCTCAACTGGTGGATCTGATTATTGTGGCGGCAACAGAACCCTGATTGCTAGATCTGATCTAGCAAATAAGATAATGGGAAATCTTCAGAGAGTCGAGGGAACTATGGTCTCAAAGGAGTGTCAGGTACTACAGATCGCAATATACATAAGGGTCTAGCAATAGTATTTGGCCCAATCTTTCAAGGCACTAACTAAGGAGAATCAACCTTACCCTTAGCTGTACTGCCTGACTACCCTATCGTACGTGCAAGTAATATCCCCGATTGCTGATCTCAGTGTACTGTAATAGCAAGATGGTTGACAGTTTATCTAAGGCAAGGTTTTAGGTGAGCTTAGGGGGTTTCTAATATACCCAGAGGGTACGTGGAAGGTAGTCCATGTGCAGTTCTGTCTAATGCGCTACTACGCGAATGGGTACGCACAAGGGTTACAAAGGAGTCCAACAAGCATGACGACCTCTTGTATTTCCTACGTGCATGCCTCCCCAAATCCACAAGTTTATGTGCTCAGTGACAGATCCTGTGGTTTAAAGACGTCGGAACACGTCTCTAGCCTAAAAAAAATTCTGCCAAAAATGGAGGTACCACCAGCCCTGGAAAGTTCTCTGATACCACTTGTTATTCTCTTGACTCGCGAGAAATTCCAGAATACCAAATATGCGAAGAAATACAACCCAGAACACAGAACAAAATGAGAAAAATAGTGAGTATTTTATTATTCAGAGATGAAAGCAACATTCACTTGCCTCTTCAAGGGGGAAACCTCCAGCAGACCAGAGCTCGATTACAAAATAAGACTCAATATTTCTCAATGAGGAGTCTCTATCATTTATATAGGATTCATACATACAATACCATGGGTCATTACCATGGTTCTCTCAATACCATCTATCTAATACCATGGCCCGTTTGCAACTAACTGTGGTCCCTCTCTTAAATGCGGGTCAACCACTTACAATTATTAATACAGGATTTATTGATTTTTTAATTCACTATAACTATGACTCGACCCTATTACATAAATAAATGGGTTAGAGTTGGACCCTAACACAATTTATATATTTTTTTAATGATGGATGGATTTCTCCTACAAAATCAAGTCTCTATTTCAAAAAGGGTTCTTCAACTAAAACTAGAAGCAATGGTAGAGGAGGAAGTTTTTTTTACCTGAAAATACTTGGCATTGTACACATGCTTGGAATTTACCATTCACTTCTAAAAATAGTTTTGGTCAATATGATCTTTCCCTCAATATTGTGTGAGCTATTTCCCTCCATAGATAATGTCCCCCACTCACTCCCTTATGAAATTCATCGAATAATCCCATTAATTTCCTCCTTGGTAAAACATAAAAATAACGGCCCCAATGGATCTTTCCAATATAAATGTCCATTCAAAATAAAATATTTTATAGGTTGAAGTTTGGGAGATCTCATTTTTGCCCTATATAACTTTGGTGGACATTCTAAACTTTGCAAATAAAATCCAATGCTCTTATACCAAATTAATGAAGATAATTTTTCTTCAACCCTCAAGAAAGGTTCTTATGGGTTCTTTCTATTGGGTTCTTCTGGAGAATGCTTTTGTGGATTATTCTCCATGAGATCATCTGAGAAAGAATCTGAAAGTTGAATGATAATATTTACCCCTAATATTCTGTAATTTGAATCTACCAACATCTTAGCAAGTCCTTGTCCTGCGATCAATTTTGTAGGTTTGATCTCCATTTCAAATTCATGAATTGGTGCTATCCATTTACCTCTTTTTCCATCATTGTCTGACTGAGTTAAAATAGTTTTGAATATACTATTAGGGACATACACAATTATCTTTGAATGTGGAACATATTCCCTAAAATAATTTAGGGCTTTGACTAATCCATAGGCTTGTTTTTCTAACATATCATATTTTAACTCAACATCTCTATAGAGTTTTTCTAAAGCAAGTAATGGGTTGTTCATAACCCAATTCATTTTTTGTAATGAAACTATTGAAAAGGTAGAATATGAAGCAAAGAAAAATATAATAAATGGTTTATTATATCCAAAACTAGCTAAAACATGAGTTTCACCTAATGTTTTCTTAATCTAATAAAAGAAAGCTTGTTCTTGGGGTGACAATTTTACATGATGGTATTTTTTAAGTATGCCAATGATATCTTTAATAATTTTTGCATAATCAAGGATAAACCTTCTCAGGAAATTTATCTTACTTGGAAATGATTGAACCTCTTTTTTATTTTGATGCAAACCAATACCTTTAAGTACTTCCATTCGTTCAAGATCAATTTTGACTCCTCATTTTGAAACAATATGATCTAGTGATTTTCCCTGCTTCATAGCAAAGTGAGACTTCTTAGGGTAAAGAGATATGCCAAATATCCTACAATTCTGAAAATTTTATAAAATATGTTTTAAATGTTTTGAATATGAACTTGAAAATATTGTTATATCATCTAGATAGATCACAACAAATTATCTTTCTATCCAACAAAATCTATGTCCATAGCTATTTGAAAAGTTTCATTTGCATTCACTAAACCAAAAGGCATTTTGGCATACATAAATATGCCCCATGGTGTAGGCAAAGCTATTTTTCGGATCCTCAAGCTATATGATTATTTATTTATAACCTGAATAACCATCTATCATTGAAATTGTTATTTCTCCAATTACTTTTCATAGAATGTGATCCATTTTTGGAAGTGCATAATTGTCCTGTAAAGATACTTAGTTCAGGTCTATGAAGTCTACAAAAAGTCTATCTCACCATTATTATTTCTTATAGGGAACGTGTTTTCTATCCATTAAGAATATCTAAGAGGCACTATAATTTTTTAGTCTAATAGTTTCTTTATTTTTTTTCAATTAGTGGTAGCAGAATAAGATTTAATAACATTAACTTTTGCTTGAATGTCTTGGATCCTGGTTTTAGTGGAATGTTATGTAGGATGATTGTAGTGTCACAAGTTTTTAGATACTCATACTTCCATGCCAAAACATATACATATTTCTTAGAATGATCCACACTTATTTTCTTAATATCCTCGGGCAAAGACTTAGAGATTTTAATGAACCTTGGTTCCTCCTCTATTCCAATGTTACAGTCTTCTACCTCTTACGAGTGTAATTTTTTCCATTGATTTAATAAGTACATCTTTATGGTGAAACAATATTTCCAAAGGAACTAATCCCTTTGGAATGAAATTATTCTTTAGCTGCATGATTTTAGGTTAGTTATCATATTTAACTCTTCATGTTTATAATCTTCTAATTATATTCTATCCTCCTCCTCTAGCTTTTTATCCATATGACTAGCAGAGAAGTCATCAACTAATTTAGGGAATCTTTTGATTTATTGATCATTCTCAAAATCCTACTAGTTCTTAATGTTATCATGGATTTAGGGTTGATATCTTACTTCAAATTCATATCTTATTTGAGGAATCTTATGTGGTTTGAAAGTGCTTGTTGATACTTCCAAAGAATATGTCGTGATTTTCTTTACTTTGGAATTGTGTTAATACGAAATGATTGAAATAACTTGTACACCATGTCCCAAACTTCATTTCTGCAAGATAATATCTAGGATGTTTGTCTTGAGAGGGATTTCTAACCTTTTTATTCTCCAACTCTAAATCTCCAAAAATAACTAGATGAAAAATCTTGATTTTCTTTGCAACTTCCAATCCCATAATTAATGCTTCACATTCGAAAACATCGTTAATGGTTTCAAATTTAATATTAAAAGATGCATTAATGATTTTCTTCCCCACACCTAAGCCTTCTCTAGAATAATTTATGTCAAAACATAATTTTCATACTTCATTTCCTAAAGAATCAATACCGATGGGAAACTTTCTATCATAATAGATGCACCAATTTCATTTATTTTATTAATATACAACAACCCAAATCTTATTCACTAATACAAATGGGGCCAAAATCCAACGACTATTTGTTGGATATGTGACTTACTGGCATCGGCTATCCAATTAGATTGAAGTCGAGAAAATCTTCGCTAGCATTGTGTCTAATAATCAACACTTTATTAAGTGTTGGATGTTTGATGGGCCTAACGTCGATTATACGACGACAAAAGTGGCTGAATTTTTCATTAAAATTTTGATTCTTTGAAGTTAGTTTTGCGATGGTCACATCCATCAGATATGTCAATATAGATGACCACATGCATCGAACATCCTACGAGACCCGCGGTTCGTTCTGTCACCCTAGATGCCAAAAATTTAGACACTGTGTTGTTAGATATTCGACAATTTGTTTATATATTCGGTGCTTACTTCCATCGTTATGGAGTAGTAAGTATGATTTTTCAGCATCAGATAATCCACATTATATTAAATTAGTGTGATGAGAGTACTATATCTCAGACACATCATTCCGTCGGTATGGGTTAGAAAATATAACAGTTTGTCACCGAATAATTGATGGTATAACAATTTAGTCTAACGCGAGTTTTGTATGTCACACACTTCTTTCCGTCGATTGTCCATCAAATATCTAATAGTTGTCCCATCAAATAAGAGTCGAATATTTGATGACCTCCATGTACCTTAGAATAATCTATGAGTGTCTATGCATTAAAAAAACATGACGGCTTTACATGAGGTTTTCTTGCTTTCTCCATGGCCCCATCATATTCATTCCAAATGTGAAAGACCAAAACCTCTATTCATTCATCCAACCACTATGAAAGCTTGAAAAAACTTTATAAATATATGCCTTGGATGACCAATTCAACGGGGAGAAGAAATAAATTTCTATGCTACCAAAATCTAGTTAGAATTCATTCATGTTTTCAAGCTTGATTGCATGAACATTGTGAACTTGCAAGCTTTCTCCATTGAATTTCTTAGGAATCTTCTTTGAAAGGGGGAGAGAGATATAAAAAGAAGGACAAAAGGACCTTCCTTTGGAGGATAGTGGAGGGCCCATCTTACTCAATCTATTCTATGTAGTCTCTCTTTCATGGATCATTGCCACTTCAACCAATTATCAATAAATGAGTATTGCTTCCTATTACTCTTTGTCTCCATTGTATCTTTTGGTAATGTTGTTAATCCTCTCATGGTAGAATCTAGAAAGTTATTGTTTTTATCTTATCTTATAAACTAACCAATGGTTGCTACATTATGTATGTTTCAAATCCTGCACAAGAAGAGGAATTTAGGACACCTATGCTACCAATTCCAAACAACAATGAGTACAATAGAAATATTATGCAACATGCTATTCCAAGCCATTTAGGTTGAAGGATAGGGTGATCAATAAAAAAATGAAATGTTTGGTTAGGGGTTGAGCTTGAAAATTAGAAATATTCAAACCATTTTTTCAATCTGTCATCGTGAATAGATTTCCAATGGAGTATTTTTTTATAAAAAGGAATAAATAATTTCACCTTTGTGTCTACCTCGGCATCTCAATCGAGCACCATCAGAGGATCATTAGCAGCTTCGAACATGGAATTTTTGTTGCAACAAGTAATTGTATCTATGTGCTTTTCCATGTTGGATGTTTCTTTATGGTATAATGAGGTCCTTGTTGCATAAGATGGGCGCCATACTACTTACAGTGTCCTAGGGAACATACACTGATGTTCAAATTCCTTTTGGGATAATGAATGCTAGTGCCACTTTTCAAAGGGAAATGGATCATGCTTTTGAGAACATGATTGGATATATGATGACTAACTATCAAAGATAATTTCACAATTTATTCAAAATTGAGAGAATCTCTCTTGAAATACATTAGGGGAGATTTTAAAAGACATATATTATATACAATTATATATATTATTCGCAAAGTTTTGAAGACAATTGTTCCTGTTTTTTTTAAGATGAACAAGCTCAAGAACATAACTGGATTTGCACTAACTAGTGCAATGGGAGGTTTCAATGTTCACACATCCAATATTTTATACTATTTTATTGTAACTAATCTATATATTGGTTGCATTTTCTAATCTATATTATTCTAAACACATTCTAAAATATATTAGTTGTCAAATCAGAATAGTTTGTGATTATGATGAAAATTTAAGTACATAAGAGTGTAATGTCCATCATGGGTTTTATGAATTATCCTCCCCACATTGCCCATCAATGAATATAACCTTGAATGGGCTAGCACTAGTTTGTCATCATCATCTCAAAATGACCTGACAGATGAAAATTTACCATGTCTGTCATCATCACTTCACATTGTCTCATAGATGATCCCTTCTATAGATAATATGCATGATTTTCTGGCAGGCCATCCCCTCTACCTAGCTTATGATTGAATATGGAAACTAGTGAATGAAGGAAAATTTATAAGTAGGGGATCTTGTCAACAAAGATCCATTAATTTTTCTTTATTCACTTGTTGTCACAACCAATCATAGGATAGGTAGAGTGGATGGGATTCCATAAATTCATGCATATAATCTGTATAAAAGGTCATCTAAGAAATAGTGTGAAGTGATTATCACAAAAATTGTAAATTTTCATCATGGACATTATACACATATGTACTTAAATTGTCAACATAATCACAAATTGTTGTGATTAGGCATTGAAGCAGGAGTAGTTAGCACCTAAGTTAGGAGTGTGGTAGTGTATAGTGGAGTGGGATAGGGATACAAAGTAGTAGATGGTTGACTTATCATGGGCATGGATAGTGTAAAGGCTTATTTTAACACAGGAATATGATTATAGGATCTTGGTGTTCCTAACAGAGTTAACTGAATTATACCACGAATTTATCAAATATATGGTATTCTACACCCTCCCTGTATTTGGGGTTAGTGAATAGGTGTCATCAAGCACAAGTGGGATAGCACATCCCTAGCGTATAGCCTAACACTACCTATGTTAGGTCCCTATACTACTAGTGTAACCCCTTATTGTTATTAGTGTAACCCCTTATTGTTATTAGTACAACCCCCTTATTATATTGTTGTGCCCATGTAGTCATATTGTTATTATTGTGCCCCATAGAAGCCTACTATGGTTATTATTGTGCCCTTACATTATTAATGTTATGTCGAATCTGATTATATTATGACCCCTTAGAATCCTATGTATAAAAAGGAGGTCTTGTCATTTGTATCATCCAAGAATTGTTAATTTATGTAATGTAAAGCAAGTTGCCCCCTCGAAGAGGCTTATTTCTAAGGCATTGATCAATCTTTTCTATCTTTTTGTGAGCCGGTTTGATAAAATTTGGTATCAGAGCTTTGGATTCTAGGGTTTCACTGCTCCAAATAGGTGATCGTGGAATTTTCACTATAACTTTTTCGCTACAAAGTTTCAGAAACTAAAAAAAAAACCATTTGAGAAGAAGTCGGTAGGAACCTCGTATTCGAATTTCAGATTTTGTCTTGTTATTTTTTCGGAGATATGATCTGAGGAAGTGTTGTGCTCTACAAACAACCCCCCATTTCTTATTATTTTTATTCATAAAACATTAAAATGTGAAATGGGTCCCTTTAAAATAAAGTTGATATCAATACTTTTACTTAACAAAAGGTCCGATAATCAAACAAGCGCTTTATAAAAAACCCTTTTTAAAAACAATATCCATTTAAAAGAAATAAAGCAAATCTCGCTCATTGCGATAAAGTGATCGCAAGATCGCATATCGCAATGACATGAGGGACACAACAAAATGGCACAAGGCTTTCCGCCGATGCGATATCGCATTCGGCGATCGGCGATCGGCGATATCCAATGCACAACAAAAAGCGCCCCATATCAATACCCCCGATGCGATGAGCTATCGGCGATCGACGATTGGCGGGTTCCTATCGTTTGAGTCTTAATGAACATAAGCCTTTCGTCGATGGGATATCGCAATCGGCGATCGGCGATACTCGATGCACATTATTAAAGCAGACTTGTTATAACCCCCGATGCGATGCGATAAGGCACGGTTTTCAACATAAAGCCGTTAAAATGATTGGAAAGCTCAATTTACTCTTATTTAAGGCATAATCACTTCCGCTCGACCGCCAATACGTCCATTACATGCTTAAAGAGAATTCTCGACCGAATAATGATATAATGCGCATTTATAAGGTGGCAGGTTTTGTACGGCCATTTAATGGATTCATGTCTTAAAATCTTTCCATAGATTATCTGCGCTCCCGTTTTAAAAGCTGAATATATTGCTGCGCATCTATTCATTTGCTATCAATTGCAAGTTTTATCGCTATCTCTCTGTGTTACGCCAAATTGCCTCTTTGTGCAGAATTCATTCATAGACAGGAGTTCGGGCATGATGGGTAAGAAGTCTAAGAAGACCGCGGGTGCTTCCATTCCACCAGTCGCAGGACAAGCCGCTGCAAACAGCAAGAAAGGCCTAATATCTGATACAACATGCACATGCCTTACCAGAGTAACTTGGCAGGGCACTTATGACTTAATTGAGGCCGAGAAACCAAAGCAGACGGTAGCAGAAGCTACCGCGGATTCATTAAAGAAGTCGGACTGCACTCTCAAAGATTTGGCTGATTCTTTCCTTCACAGGATAGCAGCCAGGGAGCAAATTCTCCCATATACAGACGTGGTGCGATGGGCGATTGAAGAAATCCCCATCATGGACAGAACTTTTAGCACAAGAGATGGAAGGATTTTTGGATCGTTCAAGCCAGAAGACCTGAGGCAAATGTATCATTTGCCTGAGCCGGAGAAGATATACAACAACGCCTTCTTGGAGAAGTTTGCGAGCGAAAAATGAGATTGAGTCTGAACCTATCAAGGATTGGAGGCAAAATCCGAATAAACACAAGCACGAATCTTCCGGTAAGTACTCGGTCGATTCTTTGGCTTCTCCTTATTGCTATGCGGGTATAATGATGTGTAGATTATGGGGTTTACACGAATCTGCTATTTTTACCATTGAAATGGTTCCTCTTATGGAGGCGACAGTGAATAGCATAATTATGGATTGGGCTACTATCCTTTCGGATAAGCTAGCAGTAGCTATTCATGACTTTAGAAATAAAACTATAGTCACTGAAAGGAAAATTCCCGCATTCTACTATAGTGCATATATCCTAGATACCTTATGTTTCAATTCTGAATTCCTTGTTCTTGGTTGGAGGTGGACTGCACAAGACCCCTCGCCCATTCATATTTATCACCGCAAGTTGTGGAAGTCATCCTATAAAAACCACTTGTATCAGATTTGTAATGGTTTCATGGTCCCCATTTATTATTCAATTTTTGATAAACCCATTTCAAGGATCTCCTACCTAGGCTCCTTTGATTTGCCAGCAGTGGCTAGTTGGTTTGAAGAAGAGCATTTTACCTATATTAGAGTCTTTGGCAGCCAAGCCAATCCTCATGTCCTCCCCTTATATGTTCCTGATAAATTGCTAGCAAGGGAAATTGCATTTCAGATTACAGCTGAGAGTACTACACAGACTCTCAAAAAGGAAAAGAAAAGAGGCTGGCCTACTTTTCCCTTTAGATGTGGTGTCTTTACCCTGCATGATCTCAAACATGCGGAAAAAGAAGCCACAAAGATTCAATCTTTAGCTCTGGCTACAATCCCGAATAGAGCATATGACCCAAAGTGAACTGCCTATGCCGCATTGGAACATGCCAAATTAGCAACGTTTGATTGTCAAGAAGATATGTTCGATGACATGTTCTCTTCAAGTGAATCAATAGGTCAAGCCAAAGAACTCGCCAAGATGAGATACAATGATGAAGGGTTGACTGAGTTTAATAAACTTAGAGAGTAGAGGTTGCAAACTCTGCCTCTAGATTTATTAGCACTAACCCCAGTGGCATCATCAAGCGAGCCTGGTCAGCAAACGACAAAGGAACCTCCTGCTACAACAAAAGATCATAATAGCGAGCAGGAGGAACAACAGAGGAAATACCAAGAGGAAAAGCTGAAGAAAGAACAGGAAGAACGGTTAAGGAAAGAGCAGGAGGATAAACAGCGAAGGGAACAGGAGGAACAACAGAAGAAAAATTAGGAGCAATTACAGAAGGAGTCTCAATCTAAACAGACCACCACCGATACCAACGTTGGTACTATCACAAACCCTGAATTGCTAAAGGAATGGCAGTAGTTCGATACCATTATCAGTGGAGGAAAAGGCTCAAAAAGTACCGATACTCCTAAGACCAACGATATGCAGGATGATACTTCATCTCAGGTTCTAAGTGGAACCAGCGGCCCACCTAAATCTAAAGATATTGAGATAATTCCGAAAGATACCAGCGATCAAATCATTTTACAAATAGAAGATATTCCTCCTTTGGATGTCTTCTACAGCCCGAGGCATAGAGCAGTGGTAAAACGATCAAGTAAAAGACGAAGGATTGATCAACCTTCTATCTTTCCAGAGCAAACAATCACGGGCAATGTAGTGTGGAAGCAGAAACTGGATCCCTTTGATGATCTAACTAAATTGTCATAGTACGCTGGAGCTTATTCAGCTACAACAATCGACAAAGCATCGGAGGTGAGTCTTTTATTAAAGACTAAAGACCAAGAAATCTCCACATTACAGACAAAATTAGCCGAGATAAAGCAGAGGGTAATGCAAGTGGAGGAGCAGTTAGCGGCACAACAACAGAGGACAGCGCAGGCAGACGAACAGTTATTGGCACAACAACAACTAAATAATCAATTGGCTCAGCAATTGGAAGCAGAGAAGCAAAGGATTGACCAGGCTGCGATCCAGAAACAGAACGAATTAAGGGAAGCATTGGAAAAGTTGAAAGCAACGAATGAGCAAATGGTGAAAACCAAGGATGAGCAAATCGCTCAAATAACATCGCAGCTAGAAAAGATAAAAGGAGAATCATAGGTAACAGAGTTCAGGAAAGAAGCAACATTGATAAACAATGCGCAAATATCGTAAATTAAACTCTTGTGTCAACAAATCGCTCAAGCGGAGCCACTCTGTGAATTAACTACATCCATAAATGAGCAAGTAGAGAAATCTAGGGATGACTTGAATCAAGCCGATGAGGCTATTACTGCACATCTTGAATGGCAAGATTCGAATTCGGGAAAAGCATCCAATTTGCCCAGGATACTTGAGGTTCATAAAGATATACTTTTCACGGAATGGCACACTCAGGTGTTAAAGGCAGAGAGAGCAGCTTCAAGATGTAGATTAACTTCTAGCAATTTAGTTGATCTAGTTAACAACACTCTCTACTTAGCAAATATGATTTCCCAGTGCACACCAGGAAAGATTACAACAACAAATGCATTGGAGCAAACGTGTTATCCTGAGTTAGAAGGCAGAGGAAGATTAATCGCTGGGTTTAATAGTTTAAACATGGAAACGTATTGGCACTTCCTAGTTAAGCCTCATGAACAAAGAGCCGCCCTGAAATGTTTAACAGATGCCATCGAGTGTATGATTCCCGACATTCAAGGTGCCATCTACGCTGCCCAGCTCAGTTCGCGCCTCAACAAACCTCTGGAAATTGAGCCAATGCTTGCCATTAATCAGCTCAGATTCAAAGGAAAACAGCCGACCCAATGAATCATCCTCCAGTTCCCCAGATCTCCAGTCAAGATAGCAACAAAAGTTATTGATATCAGTTTAAGTAGCATTTCTGTTTTATAGATATTTAGATTAGTATTGTATTTATAGACCCTTTCATGTTTTTAGAAAGGGTCGTAAAATTTTGTAATAGACTTAATAGGCTGAAGTTTGCACTATTGTGCTTCAGCCCTTATTCTTTTATGAAACTTGACCATTCGTTCTTACTTTAGTGAAGAAATTTCTTTATACAATTGTGCACTATTATCGTTGATTGAAGAATGTTTATGCGTTAAGGGAAGAACTACACATAGCGATTGATATCTGGGAGTGGCAAGAAGCTCTTATGGTATTTCTATCCGTGTCTGAAGTCATTCTGTGTATTTGAATTTTTATGTAATTATTCTTGCTATCGTTGATTATATGCATGCGCTATAACAACAAATCTTATTCATTCCACTATTGGGTGTTTAGTGATGTGCCTTTACTTTTAAATCATGTATATGATAATGATATGAATGTATAAAGTGTGGTAGTTTCGCTTCAATCGCTCTGCTTAAATATTTAAGCACAACAATCTTAAATGATTCAATATCTATGTCGTAAAGATACAGTCATCTATATGTTTGTCTTTTAGACATAGAGCATCAAAAGCTACGCTTTAGAGCTCAATAGATTCCCGGGATATTTTCGTTTACTTATATTTCTATCAATAGTTTCAGCCTTCCGCCTATCACTAGTGTTATCTACAAAGCATTCACTCATCCCATTTATCTATTTCTGGGAAACTGGTCCCATTACCCCAGTCGGAGCCACTATCCCAAACGGAAAAGGAGCTGCACTAAGGTCCGGACCGGGTGGTTTCCCCAATGTTGTTGCAGCGATTTTCGAGGCCTCAACATTTTTGGCGCTAGAAGGAGGGCCTGACTGTGAATGGCAACAAACCCAAATCTAAAAGCCATTCTAAGAGTAATTCTCCCTCCAATTCTCCTAGTTATTCTCGATCGCATGCTGGTTCTCCAACGCGCAATCAAGAAGAACAGGAATCAACTACCACTGCTCACGCCCATCATACTCCAGAACAATTGAGCCTTGAATCCCCTGAAGTTCAGTCTCTTATTCACAAACTTCAGACCTTCTCGATTTTTCCACAAAAATCTGAAGTATCACAAAGCAGTGCGACTTCGCAGTTTAATCTATCTCATCCACTTACCAGACTTCAAAGTGGAAAGCTTGGTATCGAACCCATTGAGTTCCCTTTACCCTAAAGGAAAAGGGCCAAGAAACATACTGAAGGGTCTGATAGTGGAGAGCTTTCATCCACATCATCCATTTCATCTCCCCATCTGCAAAGTCAACCACCCACTCCTCCATTACATATTGTTGTCCACTAGGGAACAGAAGCCTCAACGTCTCAATCCGCTCACCCCTCAATATCATCTACTTCCCATACATCCGGAATCCCAATAGTAGTATCAACCACTGGTACTATTACAATGGTAGATCCATGGACCAGACCTGGTGCGGTCAATATGCCTACACCATTGCATCCTTTACCAGATGCTCCTGAAAAATGGCTCCCCAAATTTAATCCAGATGATGGAACTCAGGCCGAAGAACACAATAAAATTTCATGCTGTCGGTCAACTTGAAAGGGGTAAACAAGAAGATGTTGTTTGTTAGACTTTCCTAACACTTTGCAAGGATCAGCAGGATCCTGGTATTTCTCTCTACCCTCTGGTTCCATTACCAGTTGGGATACATGCCAAGAGCAGTTTCTTACTAAGTATGGAGATGATAGGTCTTTGGCAACTTTAATAAACGATCTCTCCAACCTAAGAATAGAGCATAGGAAACCGATTAAGGAATTTAATGCTCGCTTCAATAAACTACTCAACAAAATCCCTACAGCTTCCAAACCAAGTGAACAAATCCGAAGCGAATGGTATATCACTGTCCTGCCTGCCAATATAGCCATTTTTGTAGACCGGGCTGGGAAACCTACCTTAGCAGAAAATATGAAAGAAGCACTTGATGTGGAAAAACGCATCAATTCCTTAGAAAAGAAAGCTGCCTTGGAAGACAGAAAAGCTAAAAAAGTTTCTTTTAAAGAAGACTCCAAGAAGAAAAGCCCAAAAGATCCATATGACATGGAGGGAATGCAAAAGGTCCTAAAAACATTGTCCAACGAAATGATTGACATAAAGAGACAGGTGGCCGAAACTTCAAACAAAAGACCTTTTAGGACTTATAAGAAAACTGAAACAAAGCCACCCAATGTCATATCTAATGTAGATTCAGACCAGGAGGAGGAAGAAGAAGAGGCAACCCCACCAACTGACGATGAAGAAGAAGTAGCTGAGTGTCATGGAATGTGGGATTTCATACTCCCCAATTCTGATACTGATAATGAATAAGAAGCCTTACCAGTCACCACCAGAAGTAAAAGTACTTCTGAACCTGCCCAGGCGACTTCAAAGAAAAGGAGTGCAGGTGCTACTACAACGAAGGAAAAAGTACCTCCAAAGAAATCACCTACAGTAGTCCCTCAAAACCAGCCTTCAACTTCTAATTCCCCTTCAACGTCTAAGACGTTAGTGGTATCCGATTCAATGGAATACAACATTGTTGATGACATGAAGAAGACTAAGGCAAACATAACTATGTTTGAGCTTAGCAAGCTAAAGCATCAACAAAAATTACTTCTTCAAGAATTGAATGCGGTTCCCTCTACTCCACTTCCTAGTTCAAAAGCTGCTAATGATTCAGGCCAATCTCCTCTAGGTATGGTTGAAGCTACAAATTCAGTCCTAATTGGGGACAGGTCAAGTTCTCATACTCCACCATTCCTTCTGACTTATGAAATCTACAACAGAATCCTGCACAACTGTTTAATTGACTCAGGGGCATCTTCTAACATAATGCCAGCTTCAGTTTGTTCCAAATTGAACATAGAGCCCCAGAAGTCTGCCATCCATATTGTTCAATTGGACAGAACTAAGGTACAGGTTGTTGGAGAAATTAATTCTGTAACTATCAGGTTGTTTACTGATCCCAGAATAGTACAAAGGATTGACATTCTAATAGCCGATATACCTGAGTTTTACGGTTTGATTTTGAGTAGAGATTGGTCCGAATAATTGCATGGGTATATTTCTACTGACTGGTCACACATGTGGCTTCCTTATAAAGGTAAGCCAAATCAAATAAAGATTGACCGAGAAAAACATATGACCCATACAGTTACTGATTTTGAACAAGAAAACCATCCCGTAGCTTTCAACAACAACATTTTGGGCAATTATTCATCAGAGTCATTCTTTGGCAACTTTGTTGCCCAACTCTCCCCTTTCTCAGTTAATCATTTTACATCTCAGATTGAAAATTTTTCACAAGCAGATAAGTCTAGGTGTTTCAATGGTGATGAGAAAACTGTAAATATGAATGTTAATACTCCTTTATTTTGGTCTTTGTATTTTGATGGCTCCAAGTCTAGTGAAGGCTCGGGAGCAGGATGCATCTTGGTTAGTCCACATGGGGAAAAGACAATGATGTCTTGCAGATTAGAATTCGAATGCACTAACAACACGACCGAATATGAAGCCCTAGTTCAGGGTTTATATAAAGCGATCGGCCTTAAAGTGCAATACCTAAAAGTATTCGGCGATTTTGAAATTATTGTTAAACAGGTTAGAAACGCGATTCATTGCCTTTCCAATCACCTTAAGCATTACCAATCGCTTGTGCAAGACCTTACCTCGCATTTCTTAGCATTTAACATTTCCTCCATTCCTCGGTCCCAAAATTGAGCTGCCAACTTACTAGCCAATGTAGCCTCCAGACTCCTACCTTCAGAAGACTACAACCCTGATAGATTTTCTGTAGAATTGATTTTTAGGCCTTCAATTCCTGACAACATCACTAATTGGAGAGTATTTAATCATGAAGATGATATTTTACAATTTTTAACTTCTGAAAAGTCTTATGACAACCAAATCATTGAAGAGGATGAGCATGACTCCCAAATAAAGGAAATACCTCAAGAAAATGCAATTCCTAAGCCTGTGGTAAAACTAGAAGATCTTTATGATATAAAAGACAAGTTTAAACCTGTAACTAATACAAAGATCCAAAGCTCTACCCTAAGGTTCGAATTGGTAAATTTGGGTACTGAGCAAGCTCCTCAGAATGTGAATTTAGGATTAGGACTTTCTGTAGAAGAGAAAGAAGCATTTGTTAGACTGTTAAGGAAGAATAAACACGTTTTTTCTTGGAAATATGATGACTTAAAGACTTATGACACTTCTATTATCCAGCATACTATTCCAATGCTTCCAGATCAAAAACCCATTCAGCAGAAGTTAAGAAAAATACACCCAAATTTGGAAAGCCAGATTAAGTCGGAGCTTAACAAACTGCTTAAAGCCAAGATTATCTTTCCAATCCGACATTCCAACTGGGTTTCTAATATGGTGCCTGTTAGGAAGAAGAATGACGACATTCGAATTTGTATTGATTTCAGGAATCTGAACAGAGCAAGCTTAAAAGACAATTTCCCATTGCCTACTATGGAGCAAATACTCCAATCAGTAGCAAGTTTTGAATTGATGTCCTTTCTAGATGGTTTTTCAGGATACAACCAAGTCTTGGTTCATCCTGATGACCAGCTTAAAACTACATTTAGAACAAAATGGGGGACATACGCATATCAAAAGATGCCTTTTGGACTTATAAATGCAGGAGCGACTTTCCAAAGAGCTACGGATACAGCTTTTAGGGGATTGATTAATCGAACAGTGGTCGTCTACTTAGACGATATAACTGTGTTTTCTAAAGAGAGGTCTAATCATTTACATGACTTAAACCAGATCTTTCAAAGGTGTAAAAGGTATGGAATTTCTCTTAACCCAAAAAAGTCATTCTTTGCTCTTGATCAAGGGAAACTCCTGGGTTTTGTTGTATCTCGGGATGGCATTTATATCGATCCTGATCAGATCAAAGAGATTTCTGAGATCCCATTCCCTCACAATAAGAAATCGATGCAGTCATTTCTTGGCCAGATTAATTTTGTTAAAAGATTTGTACCATATTTCTCTCATATTATTTTGCCCCTCCAAGCAATGATTAGGAAAAATGCAGTCTTTAAGTGGGGATTAGTAGAAAAAGAAGCTTTTGATTTGATAAAGCGATCCATTATCAACGCCCCCTCCTTAATTACTCCAAATTTCTCTAATCCTTTCACATTGTATACTATCGCATTTGATTCTTCATACGCTGCAGTACTCACGCAACTAAATGATCACAATTTGGAGGCACCCATCTTATTTTTTAGCTCAAATCTTCAGGGTGCCGAATTGAATTACTCCGATGTGGAAAAACAAGCCTTTGCTGTGTTTAAAGCAGTCAAACATTATAGACCCTTCCTTCTGAAACCCCACACAAAAGTAATAGTTCCTTTCCCAGCCGTTAGGCAATTATTAATACAAAAGGAACTGGGTGAAAAAAGGGCGAATTGGGTCACATCGCTTCAAGAATATGACTTAGAAATTAGGCCAGCAAAGATTGTTAGAGGCCAAGATTTTTGCAGGATATTGGCAGGAGCTTCCAACATTCCCGAATCAAGCGATACTGGTCCAACTGAAGAAATCAATCAGATAAGTGTCACTGATTCTGAATCTCAATATGCAGATTTAATATTTTATTTAAAAAACGATTATGCTCCTCCAAATTTATCTTACAAAAGCAAAAGGGCCATCAGGTTAAAAGAAAAGAGTTTTACAATTATTAATGATGTGCTTTTCAAGAAGAATTATGATTCTATTTTACTAAGATGCCTTGAGAAAGCTGAAGCCCAAAAGGTATTGCAGGAGTTACATGATGGACCAGCAGGAGGACATTTTGGAGCTGACACAACAACTCACAAGATTATTCACGCTGGATATTATTGGCCAACTCTATTTAGAGATGCCCACGAGTATGTAAGGAAATGCCTCAATTGCCAAACTGCTAGTGGAAGACAACGAAAATCGGCTTTCCCTTTGCAACCAGTCAA
>APFE031395463.1:2503-35218 GCA_000404065.3 Pinus taeda
AACATTGAAATGAACATAATAAAAAATCAAGCTGGTAGTCCCGGTTTTGGGATCCAGTGGGAAATCTCTGTGTATATGTGTTTTATGTATTGTGCTCTCGCATTTTTCTTTTTCATATGATTTAGAATTCGTATGCAGGTAATTTTTGTACGAGGTTAAAACCTACAGACATGTGGCTTCAGGCTAACATGGTAGGTGATGATGTGGCATCATGTATGGAGGACATGTGGAATGAGTTGGAAGTGACGTGACCAAACATAGCAGTTGGTCCAATGGAAATATGCCACGTGACACCTCGAGAACGATCCAAAATGTTTGAAGGCCAATGGAAATTTGGAGCATTGTTGAAACTAAAATTTGTTGGATATTGAACCCATAGGATTTGACGTCACAACTTATGGGGCTAGGTGTTTAGGCTCCACAAATTAGCCATGACAGTTGTTTATAATCAGAGTTGGAATAACTCTATATAATGTTTATGATTACAATTGAGGATCAAAGAAGGAAGGTTCACAGATTTGACTATAAGACCTCACCAAAGAGCCACAACGAGCTGACAAGTTGGAACCGTGCGCCAACTAACTCACTACACGCTCACATTTGAATGGAAGTGGCCTCGTTGGTTTCAACGTAAATTTCTAAGGTTAAAAAGGGAACTTTGTATCACAACAAATTAACCATCAAGCATCGGGCCACGCAATTAAGATTTGTATGAGCCAATTTTAATCGTGTTTTGATTTAATATTGTATATTTGGATGGAGACCATAACCCCCATGGGCTCGACCTTAGGGCTACGAACTCATAAAGTATTATGTACCAAAATCATACCACCATTGCACTAGTTATTGAGAGTTACAAAGTGGTTGAAGCTCAAGCCTTTAATGTGATAGTCTCCCTACATATTTCTTTCGTAAAACAAACTTTTGGAGCTCAATTTTGGAAGCAACTAAGGAGTTTTTTTAGTGGTATTTTGAAACCACTTTCTGGTAGTTGAGATCTTGTTTTTTGTTGCATGTTTTTGGGAGGTTTTATGTTGATGTAAAATCATTTTTGGAAACTTAATAAAAAAGGCCACTCCCTTGGAGATAAGACCTGGAGACATAGTCCACACTGGACGAACTCCATTATCACTTGGTTGTCATCCTTGTATCCTTCTCTGAGTCTATATTTTATTTAATTGCAACATCATTAATGTCCTTTATGCTTGATTTAAATTTAATCATTCACACTTGAACATTATTACAAACCAAGTCACTTTTAAGAATCCTAGATCAAACTTCGTGAAACTTTAGTGCAGTCTCGAAAGTTTCCCAATCACCACAACAACCTTGAGCTCACTTTAGGTTGGTTCTTTTCTAGCTCAAGAGAGGAATCCCTAAACATTTCCTTTAATCTTGGCTTTTAAACTCATAAGAATGATATATTGTAGGATAAAAGAAATTACTAGAATTAACAATTAGTGTCTAACCATTAGGTGATGAATTACTTGTACAACAATAATGGTTTGAAAATGATAATGGAGAATCCTAGGAAGGAAAATTACAAATCATACTTAGAAATCAATCAAATTCAATATACATATTAAAAAAACATTCTTATCTATAGAATCGTTTTTCTTGCACATTCATCCATTTACAACAAAGGAATGTACCTAGTCCATTACAAAGATCATGAACCATAACCTCAAATGTAGGATAAGATGACTATGACACATTCTAGTGAGTTTCTATTCACAGAAGGCAATGAGGGACAACAAACAATCACAACAATAGCATGTTTTCATCTCAAAATTTCAAGGAAGTTGCACATGAAAGATAGAAAAGAAAACTTTGTTATTAAATTTAACTTACAACACCAAAAAAGCGTTATGATTTACATATGTGGGAGAGGATGAACACACTAGCACCATTACATTATTGCTCTTCATCCCCCAAAAGATAGTACAATTAGTCCTAGGGAACCCAACCCTTTGTTCATTTTAATTATTATTCTAAACAAAGAATGTGCAAAGTGATCATGTGACATGTCTAACTATGCCATGCCAATTAATTTAAATTACAACACAAAAAATTAAAATCAATATATGACAAGTTCATTGATGACCACCATTTCATTCAAACCCTATTTTATCCTTGATTAAATACAACGCATTAAGCCATAAGCCCATTGGATATTGTCAATGTTGATCTTCAATCTCAGGATCACTTTCTTGACAAGCAAAATCTGAAATTACTTAAAACCAATTCCTTTCATTAATGGTTAGACATACTTTCAAATTCCCCTTTTATACTTAATTTGGCTACCATGAAGTCTCCTAGGGAGCTCCATAATCTGTATTAAATGTGTAATCCCTTATAGATTATCTAGCATTTCAATTTTATAGATGCATGGCACATTATTATTGAACTTGATGTCCCATAGATCCCTTCCATTGAACTATATAACCCACACCCTTTCCAACATCAATCCTCACTTACCCAATATGGCCCATTGTAGCCAAAGATATCACCTAGTGCATTTCATGCTACTATAGTGACTTATTGCTAACCTCACCAAATCATGGCCATTATACTGGCCCCATTTCATTTATACCATAGGCATTGTCTACATGCAATTTTGGGTGTTTATATTGAAATGCACTTCCTCCTTTTATTCAAGTGAAAATCCCAACTCATACTCCATGCACCTAACTTTTGGCTCTTCTATCTCTCATTTAAACCTTGACATTATGCCATGTTGCTATCTCCAATTCACCTACCAATGGATCATCACACTACTTGTCATCGTGTTGCACTATGCCACCACTCTTCCATGTATCTACTAACTCAACCTATTAACATAATCGAGCTTCCTAGTGTAGATATCACAAGTTGAAGTGGGGAAAACCCATAACGTTTCCAACCAATAAGGATATCAAAAATCGGTCCAATCAATCCATCCTCAAGCCTACCCCCAAAGGGTTGAGGGTGATCCAGTGAAACATCCAACTCTAAAGAATTCAAACTAAGGATTGTTAATTCTCCCATAAAATTAATGTCACCTAAGTCCTTAGTGGGTATACCCCAACCTTTTACTAGGACAATCCCTCTGACATCACAACACTAAAAGATATGTGTTTATTGTAGTGGACCCTCCATAAAGGGTTAGTGGTAATCTCATGAGAACTTGACTCCAAAAGAGTATAGTCATACTTCCTTGTATAAAAACATATTTTCATTAATATAGTTGAGACTTACATGAATTTATTCCATAGGTTAATGAACATAAGAGATCCCCAACTCTTCTCTCAATAAATATCAATTGTCCAAAACCAATGTTTTGAAGCAATGGAAGAGAAGGGCCCTTGAACAAGTGTATCCATTGAGTTTTATAATATTTTCAAATAAAACATTATCAAACTTTTCTCCTTAAAGCCAAAAATTTCACTATCTTATCTTTTGCATCACACCCAGCATGGTTTATATGTTATGACTCTTTGCTTCAATGTATTCATAGGTGTTCTATGTTTTCCCTAGCAATCAAGGAACTATAAAATGGCACAGTCAACACATAAAAATACCAACGAAAACTGGAAACTTCAAGTTGATTAACTATGGTGGATTAAACGTTGGTGAGAAGATAAGGTCTTGAAGAGGAGCAAGAAGCAATAATGGTTAACCTATCAAGTAAATATTGATTGCCCATGTACATTAGATTTCATTTTCATGAATTTTAACTTTATCTTATCCCTTTGCATCATTTACTTTCCAATATTTTACCCCATGTTTATATATGGTGTTATAACAAATCAAGTCTCTAAGGTCCCTTAATCATGTAGTTCCTTAGAGACGTGGCCTTGCAATATATATATATATATATATATATATATATATATATATATATTATATAATATATATATATATATATATATATATATATATATATATATATATATATATGGTGGTATTTTTGTAAGCTTTGTGCTTTATCTACTAAGTTTTCATGTCTACATACAAAGTTTTTTTTGTCGTGATTATTTGATTAAAATGTTTATTAATGGTCGATGTTTGAGAGATCATTGGTATAGCTTTGTTAAAGGCTTTGATACTTTATTCTTCCTTGTGACAAATCCATGTTCTAGTATCTTAATTTTGTTTAGTATTTTTGGCATGCATATTTAGATCGGTTTCATGATGCTAAACATTTTTTATTTTTTATTTTTTTTATCTTGAATATCACAATTGGTATACTTCACTCCGCTTGAGGCACAAAATTCCATTATCTTCAATATAGTTTTTCTCGAGTTTAGCATAGACTCACATTCATAATGAATTACTTTGGACCACCTGATTATCCAATTTATTTTTATCACTATATGAATTTCACATAAAACTTACTATCAAAATAAAAAATATATTTAATTTCAACTATCCAAAATTTAGATATAATATTTTGAAAAATAAAATTATTTATTATTTATCTTATTACAAATAATTTAACATCTTAATTTTTCGTTTAATATCTTTTTTACATCTTTTCAAAAAAATGTAATTTAATTTTTTTAATTATAACAAAATACAAAATCTCAAAATTAAAATCTATTATTAAAACAAAACAACGAAAACAAAAAAGGAAAGACAGACATAACCTAACATGCACACAATAAGAGAGAGTATCCCTTTTTTAATGATTGTTTATGTCATGATTCAAACAACCATTGTAAAGAAACATTTAATGTTATTGTTTTATATTTTTAAAAATTATTCACACGAGGGTAATAAACCAAAAGTGCTTAATTCACGTGTCACGTTTGATAAGGTGTTTCTAAAGTCACAAACTAATAAATTGATCTGAATCAGATTTTCCATTATCATATCCATTAAAAAATAGTCTCTTTGAACGTAGATTAATGATGCATAATATTAATGTACTATTCAAAAATTATCAAAAATAAAGTTTGAAATGCATATTGGTAAAAGGTAAAGTATATTTGATTGTGGAAATTTTTATACTATCATCACTATTTTTTAAAAAGGTGAGATTAATTATTTTTAATAATCTAATAATCTAATGTTTGTTTGGGGTAGTTCAATTGGCAATAGTCATGGAAATGAAGTCTCACCAAACTGGAAGTCTTTGGTTCAAATCTTGTGTTATCCCTTATTAGGGTGAGAAGTTGGACATGATGAAGATGTATTTCTACCAAATTTACAAAAAGAAAGTCCGTTTGGGGTAGCTCAGTTGGCAATGGTCGTGGAAATGAAGTCTCATCGAACCAAAAGTCTTGGATTCAAATCTTGTACTATCCCTCAATTGGGGTGAGAAGTTCGACATGATGAAGATGTAGTCCTACAATCTTACAAAATAAAAACAAAATAAAACAAAAACTACCTCTAATAACCCAAGCAAAAAGTGTATACCCCTTTTTAATAAAAGTTATATCATTAAAAATTCGTCACTAAATTACAAAGGCTTTCAAAGGTCCCTACATTTTTATCATTTAGAGTTAAAGAAACTACTCTTAATAAGCTAAACAAAAAGTATATGCCTTTTTTTAATAAAAGTTATATCATAATGAAGTTGCTAGCCATTTTTATCATTTAGAGTTGAAGAAACTACTCTTAATAAGCTAAACAAAAAGTATATGCCTTTTTTGAATAGAAGTTATATCATAATGAAGTTGCTGGTAAGTTAGAGAGATTATTGCAAGGGCTCTTATATTCTTATCCTTTAGCAATGTTAAGGTATAATTTAATCTTACATGATACAGCAACTATTGTATTTGACGCTGTCAATTGTGTTTAGCTTGAGTGATTAGGAGAAATGTTGTCATCCTTCCCTCTCGTTTAATTCATGCATGTGACATGTTAAACTCATAATAAATATTTCTCGTAATGGCTTCAAGCCTTGTTGTTTGAGCAGTTTCTAGAGGACTACAACATGTGTATTCCTTATATAGAATATAAAGATATTTCTCATAGATAAAAATAAAATAACTATTTGCAGCAAGCTTATTCTTACACTAGAGTAATGGAATGGAAATGTATTGATTTAATGGCAAATGACTTAGGTGAATTTAAGACATTAGGGTGGTAATGGAAAGTACAACTTAATCCTATTCAACCTCTCGACAACTCCATTTCCAGTGACCTAGCATTTTTTTCACTAAAATGGTAAAGGGGAAGAAACATATTGATTTAATTATAAATAGTTCAGACAACTTTAAAAGGATGTGAAATTTGAAAAAGTGAAAAAGAAGAAAACAACTCATACAAGAATATGATATTTAAATAAAGCCCTTCTTACTCTATTAATTTTATTATTGTTGATAAATACAATATTTCCTCATCTTTCCAGAATGCACAACTTGCAATAATATAGGCATCTCAATTATTTATTACTAGTGAAAAAAGGTAAAATCAATTCAAAAACCGTGTAAAGATGGTAAGAATTGAATGGACTAAGAACAAGAAATCTAAAGAAATACATATCTAAAGAAATACATATGAATGTTTAGAAGGTTGATGAGGATTTATGGAAACTTATACCCATGTAAAGGTCAAAAATTAATAGAAAACCAAAAATAAAGGATTAAAGAAATTGAGAGCTCAAAGTACATAAATGTTAAAGAAGTTGAAGTTGTTGATGATTATATAATATTATATGAATGGTTGTTTGATAGGAAAAAGGAAGTTTAAAATTATATTAAAAAGCAAAAAAGTACAATCAAACAAAAACCCAAACATTAAAAAGGGTAAAGGAAAATTTATGAATGTTTACGTTTAATTTATGCCACAACGACATGTGAATAAAATAGATGAGATAATATTGTGTTAAATGAACAACCATAGTGAGAAGGTCAATGTAACTAGAAAGTGCATATGATGAGAAGGTCAATGTAACTAGAAAGTGCATATGATGACAATAAGAAGATCAATGTAGGTTTAGTACATAGTAAGTGTGTGAAAGCAAAAATAGAGCCAAGTACAATGCTAAAATAAGTATAAAATGAGATGAGCGCAAAAACAAACAAAATCATTCCAAGTAGAAAGGATGTCAATGAATGTTAGAGCCAGATGTTTAAGTTAGATAAGGAGAGAGAAGGCTCCTCAGCAAAATCATCAATCAGTTTAACGGATCAACAAATTGAATAAGAACATTATAAGAAAGTACCTCAAGTCAAGGGGCTTCATTGTGTAAACCTAGAAGTTGCCCTAAATCAAGCAGGTATATCACTCTTAACATTCAAGTAAAGGTTTGGAGCACGATTTGATCTCCAATCCACACGGGTTCAATAACAAGGGAATGTTTGGCCCATTGTAATAATGTGTAAAGAGTAGGTGCCCTCACCCATATAATGTCTCGACTCTTGATAAGTCAAAGTTATTGGTATATCTGACATATGGGTCATCGGATATACTTTTAGTGTTATAGTAGCAGACAAAAGATTTGGTCCTACGCCTCACCCAAAATTACTCCAATGTGTTACCAATTCATCCTCGATAAAAAAGCAAAAATAAATAAAATAGCCAAAAGATTTGATGCTAAGCCTCACCCAAATTACTCCAATCTGTTACAATTCATCCTGATTAAACAAGCAAAAAAACAGCAAAAAAAAAATAAAATATCCAAGGTAAAGGGGAAACTCGAGGTTCAGTGAACCCAGAAAATGGTACTCTGTGCCAAGAGAACCTAGCTCTAGGACCTCGTATGACGTTATCTTTCCTAGGCTCTAGAGTAGGGGCAAATCAAAAGTCCCGAGTAAATCAAGGGAGCGTTATGATGTAACCCATGGACCTCTGCTTGTCTTTTGCTGCCCTACACGGATTAAACAACAAAGTGGAAAGCAGTGATTCGTAGTGGGCTCTCAATGGAGGAGTCCCTATAAGGACTACAACGTGTACCTGAATATCTCCCTTCTGAAAGGAGATAGGTATTTATGCTCTCAATGGAGGAGTCCCTGTAAGGACTACAACGTGTACCTGAATATCTCCCTTCTGAAAGGAGATAGGTATTTATGCTCTAGATAAGTGGAAGGGAGCCACCTGAGCCACAACAAACACAGTGAAACTTCTCTTTGATTTCTTAATAATTAGGACAAATGAAAACGAGATGCTCCTGTATATCTATCTCTTCCAAGTGGCATTGTTGGCAAGTCCTATTAATGCAATGGATGTGTTGACAATGAGATTAAAGTGGAAGATATGTCATACTTAGAAGTGCTAGTATAGAGATCAAGAAAGAAAAACAATTGAATTGCAATGTAAATCAAGAAGGGTAATAAATACGTAGATTAAGAACTAATTGCATCTACACTGATAAATTTGGGGTGTTTTGAACATAATTTGAACATGATAAAAATGATCAAATGATACTGTGATTTGAGATGGGGTTTATACAACATAAAGATTGCCTATATGAATGTAATTTTGACGAAAATAGCCTACTACATTTGCATAGAGGAAATTCTCACAAATAAGGTTTATATTTTATGACATCGATAGCTTAAACCTATCCGGACTCTCAACCGCAAATATCATCAGAACTAACAAAAATAAATATCTTTTACTCAACATGACAAAATTACCCATGGGCACAAAAAGACACAATTACGGTTTATCTGAACACCATGTGGATTATAGGTGTAACAAACTAGATGATCAAAACGTTAAAACCCAGACCGTGAATACATTTTAACAGGTCTACCGTAAATCATATTTCGACAGTGGGGCTGCATTTTACAAACTCTTGTTTAGCTCTACATGTCAGAAAAATATTTCAGTGTAACGATATTGATTGCTGTTGTTGTGGGACATATGAGCACATCATATAATGAAAAAAAAGTGATTCAATAGTTGAACATGCGTGTCAAAGTTGATCCCGGTCAATCCCTCTCACAGTGGTCAATATCCAGACTGGCCACGAAAGAACTTTCAGGGGGAAGCCATTGTAATGCAAGAATTTATATCGAACAAAAAAATAACTGATATCGTTCAGGGCTTTTTCCTTTTCCTGCTTTCATTGATTGGCAAGTAAAAATCTTTCATAAAAAGTAAACATAAAGTATCTAAGTCATCAATTTTAAGGATAGTGATAGTATGCATAGCATTAGATACCAAATGACTAACGGAAGGGAACCCACACTACATGTTTATATATCTAGAAGAACAAGACAGAAAGATACGATTATCAAATGAATTTAGCCCTGATGATATAAATAAAAGCGTCCAGAAAAAGTGGGTTGGCTTTTACAAAATTTAGACTATTCTAGAAATAGTTATACCATTATCATGATGCATGCAGGAACTCAGTGTATCATCATCGTTTTGCATGGAGCTTCCCAATCTAATCATTTGCAAAAACAATTTTGTTTTTACATTTAAACAAGTAAGCGAGCTTTAACAGCATATTGTGCTCGTTTTGAATTTTCAAATTGAGACTGCAACAATGATTTCAAAATAAGTTCTGTGCGTGTAATTTGCACTCCCAGATACAGGCCAAAATTTCTTCAATTTCACATCTCGTGAAATTACTAGTCTAGCTGAAGTAGAACCCTTCTAATTCCCAACATGATTTATGCCTTCATTATCAACTGCGACGTAGCCAACAAGAAAAAGTGGGTAATGTTGAGAGTATCTAGGAATTCTACGATAGTAGTTATAGCTTTCATTTGTCCAGTATGGTTTGGAGTGTTGTCTGAGTTCCGATGATTTGGAATACACAAAATATGGTAACTGAAATCGATTGAGCAAGGTCAGATAAACATCACATCCTGGTCGGGCTTCATATCCATTGCTGAGGTAAAACCTGAACTCCTCCTCCAAATCAGTCATATCAATACAAATGTTTTTCTTCAGTCTTAGTCCCCATAAAAAATAACAATGTGGCTCCTTTACATTCTTGTCAAAATATGGGTATGGATTTGGATCACAGTATGCTGGAAGCTTTTCAAACTGCATTACAAGAAGTATACATTAAGATTAAATATGCAGCACTGAAAAGAATTCACAACTTAGAAAATATCTAGAGTTTTCTTGTAAGAAGACATTATTTAGAGAATTTTTATAATTGCACGTTATGATGTATAGCTGGGCTAAAACTAATGTAATTACCTTCAAGAGAAGATGACGGAAACGTGATTCAACCCACCCTCTCCAACTCCGAAAATCATCTTCATCTGAAGCTGTAACATGGATTTGAATGAAAAAATCATAACTAGAGCAGAAAGGAAACCGTTCAAAGAGTACATTCCAGTCACCACTATTTGGCAAGGTGCTCCAATTTAACTCCATTTTCTGCAAGACAACCAAAAACATATATGTTGATAAATCTATTTCCTCATCTATCATCATCGAAAGACAGTAAACCAAATAGCAAAATCATATGGTGTGTTTAGAAAAGCCAACCATTATTGCATCCCAGCCACGTGAAAATTCTGACTTGAGTCTTTGTAGGGTGCTTCTTGTAACATTGTAACTGCAGCAACTATAGGGGTACACTGGTATGATAATTGGCATATGGTGATGTCTATCTGATCCATCAGAATAATCAGGCTGGGTCTCCACCAATGTCACTGGAATTGGCCACTGCCAATGTGCATATATCCAAAAAAATCTTGAAACCAGCATACTGACGGTGGCATTTGGAAACATTTGGCAAACACGTGCAACAAGCACAGCCCAGTGTATTCCTCCAAGAAACCCGAAAGTCTGAAATGAAGATCAACTTCCAATTATTACATTAATGAAGACCATACGCCAATAATGCTTTCATGGGACTACAGCAGTGCAGAGCATTGAACATTACAAATTCATCAGAATCAACAGAAGCTTATCTTACATGTGAATATATTCCTCTCCTCTTTGCCCAAAACTTGATACATCTCAGGGTGGAACGGAAGTTCTGCAAATTGTTGGCAACAAAAGACAGTGAATTTAAGTCACAACAGAACTTGAAATGCATCAGCATCCTCAGAAATAAAAACCCTAAGCAAGCATTAGAATTGGAGACATTTCATGAGCATGACAAAATAAACTTTATGAAATCGAATGCAGCTATCAACAGCATGCAATAGAGATACAAGGAAAACTGTAGACTTCTTAGAAGCCATCCCTATCAGACCGAAAAGAGGGTCAATTAATTCACTTTTTATTTTGAGTGTGGACACTTACAGCACACTTTGACAAAATCTGTTTTTCATAAATGTTTGCAGGAAACACTTTCTGAGTTCCGATTGACAAGAGGAACCACTTGGTGTTGTTGCCAAAGCAACCTTAAAATTCTTTTAAATAGTATTCAGCAAAAGAAGTTAAAACACCTGAAGTTGTTCCTGAAATTCTTAGTTTGAGGATGCAAACAAGACTGCAATAAAGACATTTAGAAGGCCACTTTCTTGTAACTGATTTTATTGTTTGTATTATAGAGAAATACACATCACACAATACAGATAAAGACAAATATCAATGATGACATCATTGAGCATATGAGGATCAAAACTTTCCCACTAAATAAATTACACTAGTTGCCAAATAATAGCCAGTTTCACTTATTCCTAGGTTCATCTGATATGTTATGTAATCACGATTGAGAGATAAAGTTAGCAATATCATATATATCATCATTACTACTTATGACGAAGTGCGCACTAAATATGCAGCAGGAGCTGTCAAAAATAGCCACTTTTATTCACCATATATAGACTCAAAAGGATGCCTTCTTTTCTTATTTCCCTATCGAAATAATCCTCCATCATCATGATACAACAATATTCCCATATATTTCTGAACTTCTTGATGATGCAAGGTGTTAGCTAAGTTGGTCAAGACTCAAAACATTCTACTTAGGATGTGATTCTCTACACTTGTAACAGAATACATTTGAACAACTGTTACAGAAGTATGGGGTGGTATTTCAATTCCCATCACATTGGCTTTTTTATATACCTAAACGAAGATGCCATGCCGCTATGAAATCGATTTACCTTGAAATCTGTAGGAATTGGGTATTCAGCTAATGGATATAGATATGCATATATGTTAGCATGTAGTACTAAGGATGTGTGGCAATCAAGTTGTGCACTCTGTGCAGATGACAAGTCCCACATTGTTTTGGGACATCATATGGCTTCAAAGTTCAAACCTCCCATATCATCTTGGTATCAATCCATGAGTCAACCTCATAATCTTTTGACTCTCACGTCAGATGGGAATGAAATTATGAATCGATATAGCTTCACCACTACCCATATTGCCTCTGGCACATGTGTCAACACAAATTCTTTTTACTGTTCTTTAGTGTTAATGAACCCTTCACATGCTCAACAAGAGTAGAACCATTATGGCAATGAGGGTCCATTCCTCCTTTTACTTACCTAGCTAGATTTCAATACTCCTTGTATCCATAAGAAATGGAATCATGGCATCAAAGAATATCAGGCATAATTCCCAGACTGAGATCGATCTATGTCATAGTGACATGACATATCAAGAGGTGGCTAACCTTTTCTACCAATAGTTTGGTTCATATGACTATCATGATACTCGGCTATGAGTAGCCATATCCACAATGCATTTCAAACTCAATTTACCATCCTTGGGCCTTCTTCATGTATGGCTCATGATATCATGCATGCACAAAATAAACTGTCACATCACGAACTAATACATAAGAAAATTGGCACATTATATCAACATATCATGCAATATCAATCAAAAAGAATACTGAGTGCATACATCGTCTCAATACCATCAGAATATGGCATATGCAACATTATCCAACAAATTTAATAAACAAGTGGCCACAAAATCATCCATAGTAGTCCCTTAAGAGGTTAAATTGTGTTCAAATACTAAAAAGAAATACTATATGATGGTTCTGGTATATGCAATCACAAGCCCAACAAGATACAGAAAAGTGTGAATCACTGATAGGAAACCTGATATGGGAATTCAGATTGTGTGAACGAAAATAAAATAAAATAGTAAAGAAAACATTAAATAAAATTAACAAATTAGAGATAATAAATTTCAACAAAAAAGAAAAAAACCTGATATGGGGAATTCAGGTTGTGTGAACGAAAATAAAATAAAAAAGTTAGAAAAAAAAAAAGACTCAAAATTTAGTAGTGACCAGAAGTAACATAGTATACAGTGAGGAGTCAATAAAACATGGAGCAACAGAAAAATTCAATCAATATGCAAGTTCTTTTTCCAAAAGAAGACTGGAAATGTAAGCCGTTGTGATCCTAAAATAAGTCCACTGCCAAAAAAAGGCAGACAATATATAAAATGTTTTCCGGGAAATCCATAAAGGTCACAAACCAGAGAAAAATCCAATCAATATGCAAGCTTTTGCCCAACAGAAAACTAGAAATATAAGCTGATGTGCTCCTATAATAGTCAACTGCCCAAAAACAAGTAGAAAATAGATAAAGTGCCTTTCAGAAAATCCAAACGTTGCCATTCAAAAGGTTACTGCACCAAAAAGAAGGGCATTTCCTTTCTGAAGGAAAACACTTAGAAATAAGGCCTGAAAACAGAACATTATGCATGTAACACATCCTCTCCAAGTTGTGCCTCTCTAGATGGCATTGAAATGCCTCCAAAGTGTGCAGTAGATTCAAGGATATGAAGTCACACTTCCTCTCCAAGGCCCAAATTACCTCACTAAAATACAATGAAATGCCTCCAAAGTGCAGAGCAGACGCAGGTATATGCAGAGCACCTAAAGATGAATGATAAGAAGGACAAAGTTATGGGGTGCCTATACCATTTCAAACTGTTGAAGCTCCTTAGGTCAGCATCATTAGGATTTTCTTAGATTATCCTCCAAAGTTGTGCCTCTCTAAATGACATTGAAATGCCTCCAAAGTGCACAGTAGATTCAAGGATATGAAGTCACATTTCCTCTCCAAGGCCCAAATTACCTTACTAGAAGACACTGAAATGCCTCCAAAGTACAGAGCAGATGCAGGTATATGCAGAGAACCTAAAGACAAATGATAAGAAGGGCAAAGTTATGGAGTAACTATACCATTTCAAACTGTTGAAGCTCCTTAGGTCAGCATCATTAGGCTTTTCCAAGATTATCCTACCATAGCCTTACCAACATCTTTTCACCCCATCCAACCTCTAATCTAACCCATAGGAGAGCTACTTGCTTCTCAAAGGATGCACAACCTTCCTTTCATAGAAAAAGCTGACACTGATTCTTACCATAAAATTAGCAATGTGTGCACTACGTAGTTGATATATATTCTTCTTTTTCTGCATCAAAACCAGGGTTATAATACTATCTAAGTAATTGAGAATATATGTGGCTCACTTTTCATGACCTTATTGTTATTATACTAGAACGATTCAAACTATAAAACTGGTTAAGAATTTGTAAACCTATTTACTATTTAATTATATATATATATATATATATAAAAGCATAAACTCTCTGTTTTACATAGTCAATTAGGTCTAGTCCAGGTGTTTGAGTAGAAATGTTATACTCCCCACCCAGGTTCAAATCTTGCTTGTGACATGTTTCACTCTTCATGAACCATTTTTTTGTTGAGGCTGTGTGCCATGAGAAATATCTTACCCTTGCTTGCGTGATTGTGAGGTGCGTGGCAACATGTTGACCAAAAAAAATGTTCTACATAACTATTGCTATTCATGTGTTCATACAACAGAAAATTTATTGTTCATGCATAAATGCTCTTATAATGGTAAATCTGAAGAAAATAGATTCATAGATGAATCTGTACATGTGCTGTTATTTTGTTGCATCTATTGTTCTGAAGTTGTGACATACTGGTGAGTTGCTCATTACATAGCAACGACGTTCTAAATATAACTTCAAGGTTATACTAAACAGATTACATTCCAATGACATGCATGCACATCCTACCATAGACAAAAATTGTACTTTTTGCACGAAACAAGGTTTCTCTATTAAATGAGAATGCAATGTATGTGCACTAATGACAGCCATTAACTGAAATACATACACAAGTTGCACGTCTCATTGTGTGGTCCTCCAAGTCTTCACCTTTACAGAGGCTTCGTGTTCAGCCTAAATGCTCTCATAGACCATCATTGAGATCCACCTCATAATCAATGACACTGAGAAAGTATGTCCAATGTGAAATGAAAGTGGATGTGACAAGTAAATTAAAATCATTTATGCTCGCAGATAGGTGTGTACAAATGTTACACCAAGTTTCCAGAACAGGGGGACAAAGGAACAGGGAAGCAGGTCCAGGGGGCATGTGGAAACATCCCCCAAATTTTAGGAAAAGTGATGGGAAACATGGGGGTGATCCTGAGATCCACCTCATAATCAATGACACTGAGAAAGTATGTCCAATGTGAAATGAAAGTGGATGTGACAAGTAAATTAAAATCATTTATGCTCGCAGATAGGTGTGTACAAATGTTACACCAAGTTTCCAGAACAGGGGGACAAAGGAACAGGGAAGCAGGTCCAGGGGGCATGTGGAAACATCCCCCAAATTTTAGGAAAAGTGATGGGAAACATGGGGACCTTGTTCGAAACACTAAAAAATGAAAATTTAAATAGATGAAAAACAATGATAGATCACAACATGAACAATGAAAGCATAAAATAAATATTCACATATACTTAAGGTTTTTATTTGTTTGTAACACGGGAGTGGGCGAATGTGTCCAGGGGACATATGGAGACAACCCCTAGATTTTAGGAAACATCATGAGAAACATGGAGGTGATCCCCAACATAAGGGACCTTGTCTGAAACACTAAAAAAGCAAAAATTTAAATACGTGGGAAAAACAATAAGTCAAAAACATGAACAATGGCAGCATAAAATAAATATTCACATATTCTTTAGGGTTATTGACTCTCTAGGACAGTTGAGCAAAAATTATGGGGGAGCACTCAACGGTCCCCCTGGTCAGGAGGAAAATGTCCCCTACATTTCCCATGTTTTGTCAAAACAGAAGCATGGGGAAATGTCCCCCACTAAGTTTCCCCATACCAGAAACATGTGAAGTGTGGGGAACGTGCCTACCCGAAGGAGAGTATCCATGTAACACTGGTGTAAACCCTTGAGATGCCCAGTGAGCTAAGCAATATGTCTATGAGCCCCTAATGAAAATCCCATGGCCTTCCAATTTATGCATGTGCTTAAGCATAACTACCTTCTTTAAAAGCTTGAACATGACCAAAGCTAGCATGGATTGTTTGAAAAGTATCAGCACAAGTTTCTACAAGTCAAAGCTTGTAAGTTGAAAATGTATGCCGTACAAACAATTTTGAGACAATTTTGTTCCTCAATACACCAAAAAAGGGCTTGGTAAATCTAAAACAAATTTAGCATTGATGAGACTTGAAAAGCGCTGCCATCTTCTCCCCTACCCCTTTTGCCTCAACATAAGGATATGAAAAGACATATACATGACAGCAGTGATTCTTCCACACAGAAGAAATTTAAAGGTAACTGGATAACTTATTTTTATAAGATTGTTCGGGAAATTGATATTTGAGAGGAGCATCTGTCAAGCAATGGTCTAGTGATAAGTGGGGTTGCTTACAACCATGATGATCAAAGTTGAAATCCCAGTGGGTTTGTCCCACCCAATAAGGGGCAGTGTTAAAGCAGAAAAGGAACTGTTATGCAATTGTTGTGCCCATTGTACACAATACAGAGTTTTATAGTCCGTTTGTCTAAACAAATGGTATTTCACTAGCAAATAGTAAATAAGTTATTTGAGACAGCTGAACCTTAAACTAAGTCAATATAATACACAATGATGTTCTTTAGCACTTCTAAAAGGGAAGTTTGCATGTACATTTCAGTGATCAAAATAAGCAATTTAAAATAATTGCAGCATTCAATACTTTGAGTGACAAATCTCTAGTTGCTTTTCATCATCATACGAAACCTGGAATCAATAACAAGAGGAACATGCATACCAACTGCCGCTTCAAACTTTTTTATTCATAGATTTAAGAACCCAATTGCCCATTACAAAATGAGTAGAAGATATTTATGCTTTCTCAGTGATATGTTGCATTCAAACTTTCATCTGAGAATTGTAGAAGCAATGCTTGGTCGTACAAACTAGCCATCCAATGAAATTGATTTTAATATCAGCTATTATTTATAGAGGGTTTAAACCATGGGGGATACTCATATGGGAGACAAAGATAAGATAACATAATTATATAGACGTCCAATGGATGACCAGAAAGGTAGGTCAATGGGACTGAAGAGAAAAAAGGTGCAATCAATGATAAGCACCTGCAAGAGTACCTAATGCTACTCTGAAAGCATAAAATAAGCCAAACAAACAGATATATGAAAAATACTTTAAAGAGCATAAGCAAGTAATGTCAAAATAAAGAAAGAAAAAGGAATAGGGACTAGATATAAGTTATAACAGTCATTCCCTAGCTCAATATCAGCATCATAGATGAAAAACGAGCCCTTAGTTCTTCATACTTCATAGTTGTAACATTACACCCAAATACTAATAACATGCAATATATTATTCCCTTTTACTCAAAACTTGATTGGGATATATGATCAATTACCAACCCCAAACTAGACACTCTTCAGATAGTTTTTTATTTAATCTGCTTGTCTAACATCAAGGATCATCAATAAAAATATAAAATATATATGATGTGTCTTCAAGCAACATGCAACTATACTCAACCACTCATCTTAAGTACACAATATTTTACATCTTCAATGGTGATATGAATTCTCACTATGCAAGCCACCTTAAACTTGGTGAAACACGCCTATTAAAATTCTGAAAATATACTCTCCACAACTTCATGGTGTAAACTTTCTTGCTAGAGACCAAATAAGACTTAACAAACTTACATCCAAGATTCGATCAGGAGAAGCAAACTATCTCCATTTGTCAGACTTCTAAGTTTTAAATGTTTTTACCATAATAAGATGTTTTGCCCCTTAAAATATTGGATGTTTGGATAATAAGTCTCTTCATAGCATATGTTCTTCATTGACATTTAAATCTTTCAATCAAGGTAATCAAACCAAATGTTCCAATTTTTACCTCAATCTTGGGTACTAGCTGAAGGATCCGTGCGGTAACTCTGCATCCATTCAAACTTTTGACAGTTGTATCATCAATATTCTCAAGCAATTTTTCATCGAGAATATCCATATCCTGCACCCATACTCATGAAAATTATGTTCTGCACACAGGATTGAATATCAAAAGGCAGGAAATCTCATGGTCCACTCTCTTTGCAAATCAGCTAACAATGAAAATTTTGCAAAGAGCCAAAAATAACAAGAATGGAAATGAATATTCCCTTAAACTACTCATTCTATTGAAATTTGAATGGATAAATCAACTGAATAATTGCTTAAAGAAAAGGTGATAAGACTACAAAACAAACAAGAGAAGCTGGGAATCAATGCCCAAATACATATGTTGGTCAATTTGGCTTGCTCGAAAGCAATTTTCAAAGGGGAGCAATCTTTATCTTCAATGGTGGCTCATAAAGCATCATGTCTTCTGTTTGAAGAAATTAGGCACTACATCCCACCAAATCGGAAGCACTAAATTTAGACCAATTGTCAAACAGAACTGGCGCATTAGAACCAATTGTCAAACAGAACTGAATTTCAACACTGGCGAGCAAGCAAAGGGCAACATTTTCTGTTTATCAATGGAGCCTCAAAAGGAAATCCAGGGGTGGCAGGAGCGGTAGGGGTTATCTTTTGCCCCAATGAACAAAAGGAGCTTAAATTTGTCTGGGGATTGGCATCTCGACCAATAACCAAGCTGAATAACTAGTGCTGTGGCAAGGACTAGAATGGGCAATCAAAAGAAAAAAAAAAAATCTAAGAAATACCAGCGATGTAATTGCATAAAGGCGGAGCAGGTTCGATGCATAGATAGCAACAATTGGAGTACTCAAGCGGTACAAAGCACAAACAGGTGGACGCAGGCTCTCTCCTTAAAAAGCAGCTTTAAATGCAATGTGGGGGTGTCTCATGAATTGTTGGTCTATTCAAATGCAATGGACCTTAACTCTCCTTGGCCCCCTCTGTGTGCTCTTCCCTTGGCAATCAATACAGGATTCTATCAGGGAGGTTCACACAATCATGGCAGATCTGCATTCAATTATTCTGCAATGGCGCCCCATGGATGGAAGGAATTATATATTCACTGCAGTTTCTCTGATAAGGGATCAGGATAATCCTCTGCGGAGAGAGAGCAGAAGGAGGCAGAGTCTTTCTCAAATCACTTGGAGAGGAAATTCAAAAATGAGCCTCAGGAAAAGGACGCAGATGCAGAGTCTACTGAGGAACCTGAGAGAAATCGGATGAAGCTGGATTGGGAGCAGCAGAAGGAATGCCAACCATCTGCTCAGACTGCTAAAGCTCTCGCGGAGGGACCATCCAATGTCAGTTAAAATTTTGTTTTTGCAATGCTATGTAAATATTATTGATAGTGGATATTAGGTGTCTTTTTCTGAGTCTATAGAAGGTATATTTCAGAATTGTTGGTCGAAAGAGTTGCAGGCATAGGCTGTCTGCATTTTGCCATTAACAATTCAGTGTCTATGAAGAACAGATTGAATTTTGTATGGGACCTGGGCCAGAATCCAGTTTTTTGATAATATAACTAAACTAGCCATTTCTTTAAAAGAAACTACAAAACAAACATCACACCTCCACCATTAGAAGCAGAAAAAAATACTATCAACTATATAGGCAGGAAACTACATTCACAAATGATAACCAAAGAGAAAAACATCCAGAATCATTGTGCATCTCTACTAATAAAACATGTAATATCAGCTGTCAGATATGGTACTAAGTGCTATGCAGATTGCCATTAAATGACAGTTTCAAGCATGCAAAACAGAACAACATTGATTCCAAAGTCAGCAATCACATGTTTTATATTTCAAACTAAAATCATGCCTCGAAGGAGAACAAAGAGAAAGGATGTAGCGGATGAATCATGAAACATGAGACAACATCACAACAAAATGCCTAGTTTTCAATATAGGCAGGCACAGACCAAGATTCCAAAACTGAAGCTGAATCCACATACCTGGCTTTAGACTTAGTTTAAAAACTATGTCCTGATGTAGGTATTAGCAAATTGGAATTTAGAAAAGATTACGCATCTAGTCGTAAAACTGGTCAATAACAAATGGAATTAATTTGAGAGGAAATTGATAAAAGTTTCTATTTAAAGTTTAAACAATACAAAGCAACCATAATACATGTCCCAGGGCAGCAGAACCATTCAATAGATAGAATGGCAAAGTAATGGGTCCAACTATAAGTGAATTAGAATCTAATAAAAGAGTTTGAAAGCATCATTAAGCGGGATCTAGTTAAAAGGACTTTAAACCTTAATCTGGAAGCCTGCCTTTTTGATAAAGCTGCTAACTGATCCCCCACAGGGGAGAGATGGAATCTTTAATATAGTTTACAATTACAACTGATGGCCGTAAATGAAAAGGGATGAACAAAAAAGAAGCAGCATTGAGAAATTTCTCAGAGAACTCTTCACTGCTTACCTGGCCTCAGCAAGTCAGAGATGAAGTCAATGAACCAAGTTCAATGTGTGTGTGCCAACAAAGAAATCAGTGGTGCTGGTGATGCTCTTGGAAAGAAAGGAGAGAAAAATTGCAGGTATGAGAATCATAATTTTCTAAGTCTCCCATTACCTAATGAAGCTAACAGAGGAAGTGCAAGACATTCCGAAGTTGGACAAGGAGAAATAGTTGCAATTTCACTGTTTCCAGGAAATGGTATAGAAGATAGCTACCACATCAATGATCTGTATTCACATGGATATAAAAGCACAAACCTGTAGATCTTATGAATTTAAGGACAGAAAACCCTTGAGGAGAAACCCCAGAGAATGAAGATCAGCCAGCTGATGAATGAATTCCTGGGATAAGCCCTGGCTTCTGTCTCTTTGTTTCTCTTTCCTCTCTGCACATCTTGGTCTTTGCATGTCAGTGGTTTTTGTCTTTAGATAGTTGTAAAACAGGGCACTATGTTCTAGCAGGCATAATCATTTCTCATTTAGACACAGGAGTAAAAATAGTAACTTAAGCAAAAGAAAACATGGATATACAGACAAATGCTTATCCTCCCAACCAGCTTTGTAATAACTTCCATCACAGGAAGAATGGAAAGATCAAACACAAAAACAATATTAAAAGTGATAAAATTTGGTAAGTTAGTACAACTACATATCAAGAGATATATTTATATTTTGCTAAGATCATGATTCTTGGTTGTAACTGTTCAGTGATATGTAAGAATTATGATTCTACATGCATGGCCATAGAATAGATCACCTTATATTCAACCAATATGTTGTCATGAGAAGATAGACTTCTATTAATTATCATTTAGATGAATATACATTTCCATGGCAAAAGCACAAGTTAAAGATATATCAAAGAGGATAAGATAAGAGAGGATAATTTTATTAAATTTCAATGGATCACAACAAAGGGTGGGTTAATGGGACTAAAAGAGTACAATCTGTGTAGTACAAAGAGGGAGTGCAAGAGAAGCTCTAGAACAAAGCTAACATCAATATGACTTAAAAATCTTATTGGTGTATTGGAGAATAAACATGCCATTACAACATTAGCAAGTGTCATGCATCATCCTGTGTATAGGCAATGATTCTTGGTTGTGATTGCTCCACTATATGCACAGGCCTCTAATTTTCCTGGGGATATGGAGAATGTCATAAAATCACAAATTTGTAAACATATATCAGTTTTCAGACTTTCACAAATTTGCAAACATGGGTCTATGAAGCAAAGTACAGCTGATGGGCATCAATGACATGTCAGAGAGATTAAGATATCTTCATGAATTGGATTATATTCAAAAGTTTTTCACAAAGGCACATCAAGCAAAGGAGATTATAAAGAGTAGTTTTTCAGCCTAAGAATTTTCTGAAAGTATCATATGAAAAAATCAACCCAACATTTTTGTGACAGTATTCCTATCTAGCACGTAATTAGTGCATACCTCGCACGAGTTTGATAATTCTGGTTTAAAACCAATCTAATTTATCCAAGGACCTCTAATTTCTGTGAGTGTTTTTCGTAATGTCATCATCGATTCATAGTTGAAATAATCAGCAATATATGGAAATTATCAAGATAAATACAGTAATTTCTAGCAGAATGATATATCTCCAGAAATTATCATGATAACCTGATAATTTCAAATTTATCAGATTATTTCTTATTATCCCAATAATTTCGAAATTATTTCCATGTGCTGCTTATTACGTCAATTTGATGCTTGTGGATATCAAAAAAATTACTTTATAAGTGGTTCAGCCAAGAATGCCATTGAAGTCATACATAATCATGCCACAATTCTTAGCCTAATCAGGAAATCCACAGGCAACAGAGAGCAAGTGTGTCTTGCCATAATATGATTTACTACCAGCTTCATTTCTCCTCAGTCCCTCCTTGTTTGTACATTGGAGGTGAAGAGAATGATTGTTTCTGATGAATAGTTGCTATTCTGTTCAGCAAGAAGCCAGAAGCATAGGCTATTGCAAAACTACTGTATCAAGATTAGTTCTGAGAAGGCATAGAGGAATATGCCAGGGTTGTTCACTTGGCTGATGGTGACAATCTTACAATGGGCTACCTATATGAGGCCATGGATAGGGCCAAAGAAGTATCCGTTCTTAATGGGGACAATGGCAATGTGGGATATAAGAGATAGATGATGATCTAGCATTTGATCAATGGGCAATGGTACATACTACAAATTGCTCCATCACCCCATTCATTCAGAAGGGCTCTAACTCAACCCTGCTTTTTCGTACTATCGTGACTCTAATTTTGATGGCAAAGTTCAAGGAATCCTTACATGCATATAGACTGTAGAGGATGGGCCCTGATACAGATGAACAGTGATACAAAAAGAAATGAGTGTGCATAAAAGGGTTGTCAGATTATTTGGATTCCACATGGCAGTGCATGAAAGGATAACTACAACACCTTGTAAGCAATTTAAATTTTAATAACAAGTTTCAATGTTTCTTTTTTGTTTCCATGTAAGCAACTTAAATTTTAATATAACAAGTTTTGATGTTTCTTTTCTGTTTTGCTTGATTTAATGTTCCTTATTTGGTAGTGAATGCAGATGTAATTTATTTCTTTCCATTTTCTTTTGTTTGTTGTAGATATTTGGTGGGAAAAGCCCTATTGTTACACAGGGATGTGTTCCTGAGGTTAAGGTGTGCATTAACGCACTCTTGGAATGGGAATACTCCATCTGGGATGTTTCCCCACAAACTTTTTTGGAGGTATACTAGGAAACTCACAGGGAGACATTCCCCCAAAAGGTAGGTATGCTCCCGAAAAAAGGGGGCTTCTAAGCACTCCCCCATCCCTTGAACCACAAAAAAGGGGGAACCTTGGACACTCACTTTCAAAATGCCCATGCAATACCTTGAAAAAAGAGAAAACATTAATTTAAGAAAACAAAAAGCAACCCTAACTCATCTACCCCTAAAAACCTATTTGCAAAGCACATAAACACCAACCCACATTCATTTGCATTTGCATTTCATTGTGAGAGGCTAGAGCATTACAGCATGCAATGTAAGAGTTGAACTGTGAACGATGAACCATGAGAGATAAACTATGACAACTTAAGCCCTACTATTATATTGTGTACATTTCATGGACAACAGGCATAATATTATGTTAAGTATCATATATTACATTTGTCATGGATCATTATTATGCATGTTCATTGTTTTGTATGTATGTTAAGTATCCAACTTTAATGTATCATTATGCTATATCAGATTTGTGATTGATTAATAATTAATATCATGTATCATCTATATTTCAGTTTCTCATATATTTAAATTTTAAATATTTGTATTTCGATCAGGATCCCCCCATGTTGAGGAACCCCCATTATGACCTGCATCCCCACTCCCAAATACTTGGTGAAACCATCACAAAAAACTGGGAAAATGCCACAGTTCCAGAAATCCGACCTTCATATGTTGAGCCAAACATTAGCACTTCCGATAGCAAGTGCAACTAGAGTATATTTGAACAGACACACTCAAAGAAGCACAACCAGTAGGAATATCAACACTTCAATGATATGGTCTCTGTCTACTGCAATCTCTGTCTATGGGTGAAGCAACATCAAAGATCAGTGGATGTGGATGTCATTTGCTTGGATGACATTGACACCATGGCCAATTGGGTAGTGAAAATTGATAGGCCTATGATGGAGGACTCTCATAAAGGAGCAGGAGCCAGCACAGAAAATCCCAGAGCAACCATTAAAGGATACTGAGGAGAGTCAGACACCAGCGTCAGTACATACCTACACCCAGCACCAGACATTCAACTTCTGGCATAAGATCTTCCATTACTAGAGGAAGGCCCATTAACTTTGCCAGAAAAAATAGGCAGATTAGATTAGATTAGATGGATCATGAGATACATTTATACAATTTTGTAATGTGTATACTATAATCAGTTTTGGGTATTGACACAACAGCAACCAACAATAAATGTCTGATGTGTCATTTGACACAATACATCTTATATATCTGTCAATTTTTCAAATTTATATCACAACACAATTACTTGATGTGTTCATTACTTTATATTTGTTAAAAAAAAGAGAGAAAATGACTGCATTTTGTATTTGTGATATTTCTCAATATATTGTTGATACTTTACCAATCTTTACAATAACATGAACTTATGACCCCTGCCAATAAATTGCCAATGATGATATTAAATATTTTTGCAACACTGATCATAATAACTCGTACATATTGGTAACTTGTATGAATGATTTTTGAGAACAAAAAATAAAATGCCACATTGCTCTACTATGGTCTTTGCACCCCTGAGCAATTGTTTCACTCAAGGACTCCTCCAAGGTGGGGCTTCCTTGAACAAAGCACTAAAGGCCTTCTATATCATCTGAAATTGCACCAGTTGTAAAAGCATTCAAGACTCTGGCAACACTTGAGGCCAAGAAGGTAAAAACTTTGAAGGCAGACATAGGCCCCAGATTTAAAGTTGGAGAATATCCCAACACTGGTTGTCTCTACAACAGCGCCCAAGAAGAAAGCATTGGTATTCATAGAATGAACCCCGATTGGTATGTTTACTGGGGTTTGGCTAAACTCTAAAACCATCAAGAACTAGCTAATAAAATAGTGGATTCCATATCTTAAAGGTTAAATTCATTATTATTTATGTGGACAAGGAGTCAAGGCATTTGTCCTGGAGCTCAAATCAGACTGGGACTTCTTGACAATTCTGTTCATGTTTGGAAATGGCACCTGTGGCATGTACTTCAACACATTAGAATTCAATCTCAAAGAATATATTTCCACGGTTGTTCTTGTCTAGGTTGAGACAATAACATGCCCCTTGATATATGTGGACGTAGGCCTTAAAAAGGGCCTTCCTAAGCCCATCAAACTAGATATGGAGGATTGGATCTGTATTCATCTTCTAGACTTTGAGTAGCTTCACTTCAAAAGCAACAAATGTCATAATATGGCCATTTTGCAAATGACTGCAAGAAGTTGCAAACCCAGCTCACCAATCAAGAAAACCTAGATAAACAAAAATCCCTAGCAGCAAATAATCCAAGGGGAAAAAGACAAAACCAGCCACAAGGTAAATCCTCAAAACATGCCTTGGCTGGAAACACAAACAAGTTTAGTGTTTTAGGTCTATATCTCCAACAGACTAATGAGTTAGGCCCTTTAATGAAATCCACATGCATATTTTTTTCATGTATTTTGGTGCAAGTATCGCTTAGTTTGACTATGGACCCAAGCAAGGGTCCTCTTGGGTGATTAAGTTTGACTTGTATTCAGTTTCACAATGAAGGTTATTTAAACCCATGAAATTCCAAAGTGTATGGCTCCAGTGAGAGTCAAGTAGTAGTGAGATAGTCTCTATTGCATCACTACCACATGTAAAGTTTTGGATCTACTGAGGCTATATTGGCACCTGCATATCTGGTGTATTTTGTATTGTTCAAAGATCAGAAATATTGACATCAATCTGTCACACGCAGTGAATCTGGAAAACTTTTCTAACAATTTATGCATCTGGTTGATGCAATTAAATATTGCAATAGCTAATTATTAAAGCCATCTTAATCTATTTGTTATGAATCTCAATGGTGCAACAACCACATGTAACACTGATTTTCTTATTGAATTGGCAATTTACACTATAGTGTGCCTCTCATTTCATTGTACATGGCTCAAGATTGGTTCCCCTAGCCCTAGTCCCAGCCCTTTGCCATCAACACCAGCATGTATTGTTGAACATTCTAATCAATGGATGAGTAAATAAGGTATCAAAAGTGACATAGGACCACACCTTTCTCCACAAGTTGTCATGAATATTATGCAGGACATTTGTTTTTGGGTTTGAAGAGTATCATCTGGAAAACAGTCGATGGCTATGGGAACGCACTTAACAACAATGGCAACTAGCTCCACATAAGCACAACATTCTTACACTCGACACCAATGAAGCTTGACCTGCATAAAACCCGGGGGTAAGGATGGGTCCTACGCTGGGCCGGGTCACCCGCATAGAACCCACGGTCTAGACCTGGACCTAGCGGGTTTTGTATAAGACCCGGCTAGCCACATCAAACCTGCGGGTAGCCCATCAAACCCGCAACGGACCCGTATAAGACCCTCCCGGCATCAAAACCCACAATCTATCCAAAATTCAAAAAAAAATTGTTTTTTTTTTCTTTTTTGGAAATGAGGTGGAGGAAAAGGGAAATTGGAGGGAAAAAAAAGCTTTGTAAGCACCTCTCTCCCTTCCATTTCTCATTCACTTGTCATTTGAGTGTTTGGCTAATTTGTGTGAGTGTTGAAACTTGAGAGTGAAGCTAAAAGAGCATGAAGGAGCTATTGGAGGAGGCTAAAAGAGGCTTCATCGGGTCAGAGTAAGCTTCATGTAGGCTTCATGAACCTAGTTATTCATTTTTTTTGGGGGCGGGAATGCCTATGGCTGAGTTTCTCAGCCACACAGCGGCCCTGTGTGGCTGAGATACTCAGCCACACAACCAAAAAAACTTGCAAATTATTAAAAAAATTCAAAACCAAACAATAAAAATAAACAAAAAAAAAATGCCACCAAAGGGTTTCAAACAGTCTCGTGATCCAACATGAACACATGGTCAACGAATCATTCCCAGTAATGAACACAATATCAAGTGCAATTATTGCAATGCCACAATGCATGCAGGCATAAACAGGCTGAAATACCACCTAGCCAAAATTCCTGGGAATGGTGTGGAATGTTGTCAAACTTGCCCTGATGAAGTCACTACTGAAATGGTCGCTGCTTTGGAATCCAATAAAGAAACAAGTTCTACGAGAGCAAGAAGGATGAGATTGTTGAGACAGGCAGATCTTCATCTCAGAGTGAAACACAGTTTCAAAGTCCAGGTATTGGTAACTCCTCTTTAAGTGTTGTGGCAAACAGGGGCATAACCTCTTCTTTCTTCAGTCCTCGTACAACTTCAGGATCTCAACCAACCTTGGACAGTTTCAATGATAAGAAGAGGGAGGAGGCAGATATGGCAGTGAGGAGGTTCGGTACCATAACAGTCTTTCATTCAACTTTGCAAAGTCTTATTTTGATCAGCCCATGGTGGATGCCATTGCATGTGTTGGCCCTGGATACAAAGCCCCATCTTATAATGCACTTAGGGGAAAGAGCTAGATGAGGAGCTTAAGTGTGTCAAGGAACAATTGGAGAGCATTAAAAGCTCATGGAAATTTACAGGTTGTACACTTATGTCAGATGGGTGGACAGATCAGAGGGGTAGAACAATAATAAATTTTGTTGTAGCTTGCCCTAAAGGAACCATGTTCCTAAAATCCATTGATGCATCTGCAAATGTAAAAGATGCACATTTGATTTTTCATTGTTGGCTGATGTGGTGGAGGAAATTGGGGTTGCAAATGTTGTCCAAGTAATCACAGACAATGTAACAAATTATGTGGTGGGTGGAAGGTTGCTTTGTGCCAAATATCCCACCATTTCTTGGACTCCATGCACTGCCCATTGCATAGACTGGATGCTAGAGGACATTGGGAAGTTGGAGTGGGTGCAAGACATTGTGCAAGAATGCAAGCATATTACCAAGTATATTTGAAATCATGCTTGGGTGTTGAACCTTATGAGGGAATTCACACAGGGTGAGCTTAGTCGCCTAGCTGTCACAAGGTTTGCTACAAACTTTCTTTCCCTCCAAAGCCTTTTGTATGAGTACCAAGCTTTGAGAAGAATGTTTTGTAGCCAACAACAGGTATTCTAGAAAGATAGCACAAAACCGGAAGCAATGTCTGTGAAAACATGTCTTTGTTGATAGTTTGTGGGACAAAGTGACTGAGATTGTCAGCTTCACTGAGCCCCTTGTGAAAGTTTTGAGATTGATGGATGGAGAGAAACCTGCAATGGGATATATTTATGAGGGCATGGGCAGGGCCAAAGAGGCCATCAAGACTTTCTATAAGGGAAATGAATCTAAATACCTCCCTATATGGCAAATTATTGATTCCAGGTGGGGCAAGCAACTACATTCACCATTGCATGCAGTAGGAGCATATCTCAATCTGAGCTTATTCTATAATGAGGGGTCTAGCATTCAAAAAGATCCCGAGGTGATGAGAGGTGTCATGATATGCATTGAGAAGATGTTCCCGAATCAAGATATTTAGGACAAAATCAACATACAACAAGAAATATACAAGGAAGCATCTGGCATGTTTGGATTCAGCTCAAGCCAATGTCTTAAGGACAAGAAAATGCCTTGTAAGTGCAAATTTTTAGAACTTAGCTTGTAATTTTGCTAGTTCTCTTTTATATGTTGGGCATTGAAAACTGATAATCTTTGTTGTTATTTTTTTACAGCTCATTGGTGGATAGATTGTGGCACTGAGGCACCACAATTACAAGAATTATCCATCATAGTTTTGAGTCAACCCTGCAATGCTTCTTCTTGTGAGTGTAATTGGTCAGTGTTTGAGCACATCCACAACAAAAAGAGAAACAGGTTGGAGAAGTTGGTTTTCATCTACTACAACCTTCGAATGCTCACAAAACAAGTGCAACCAAAGGATACAGATCCAATTTTATTGGATACTATTGATTTAGAGTCTAATTGGGTTGTGAGGAGGCCCCTGATTTAAGTTGGCTTGATGAAGAGACTGAGGATCTCTCTAGTTTGCCATCTCAAATGGAGACTCCAAATACACTTGCCTCACAGTTGCTTCAGTCTTCCAATGTTAACACTGGCTCCACGAGGGCTTATTTTAGGCGTGGCCATCTGAGTGGTGAGACTCAAGATTGTTACGAGACAATCATTTATCATTTATGACATGTATTTGAATTTTGAACTTGCTGACATTTTTTATTTTAATTATGGAATCATGAGTCCTTTTCTTATTCAGTATCTAAATGTTTTGCTTACAAAAATCGAATATGTTATGTTGTACTTTTATAGATATGAGATGATGTTATGAATTATTGCATATATTGTGGTTTTTATAACTTATAAGGATTGGACTTGTCATTAGTTTCTTTTTTGTGCTTAAAATTTACCATATTTTAAGTTTTTTTTGTATTTTGACAAGTCTTATAAGGGTCGTTCCCGAGTCTTATACAAGTCGACGAGTGAATGCCGTGACGAGTCTTATATGGTACGAGTCATGCAACATTGCTCAACACATTGTAATGATACTAGACAACAATGACTTAGCACAAGATATTCACAATCTAAAGATAATCAAATGAGTAAAACTACACTAGTGATTGCAGACCACTCCTCAAGATTTGTCGGAATTGCTTCACATTTAATTTCTTGAACCCATCAAGGACGTACATGCCTAAGAGACCTTTGTCACTTTTGCCACTTGGTAACAAGGTGGATCTGTTACATACAAATTTGCCACTCCACTACCATTTTGATGATGCACACCCCTTTCATAAGAGCTCGACTACTTTACATTTTGCATGTTCACACTCACTAAGCTTCAAATGTCTCACGCTTGGTATTTATTTTCGAGATTCTTGGTTTTCTTAGTGTTGTGAAATGAAGATAAAGCGTGGAAACCATGGTTAAATTTATAGGCTCTACAAACTTGGTCCAACCAAACAATGTGGGTATTGTTATGATCGCATCCTACATCCTTCCAATGGATCCATCATTTTGCAAACATACCACATCTCTCGAGTCTCTTCAAGCTGCCCCACTGTTATTCTTTCCATATATTATGTTGTTTAGAGAGTAACTTTGAGCATGCATCGAATAACTCATGTAATCTCCACAAAGTTGTCCCATTTCTATCCTCAAAAAGCACACATATCGGGCTCACCTTTGACGTGTTGTATATGCTTCATCTAAAACAATAACAATATATCACATGCTTTATCAACTTCATTAAACTAAGACTTAGATGATATACACACCTAGCATGTTCGATAAATGCTCAATTTATTTCTATATGTTTGATTTTAGTGGTCAAGTAGCAAGGATGCATGGCTACCATGGTTGACATGGTGTTGATTTTCATTACCCATCATTCCTTCACTATGGAGGTGGCACAATACCTACACACCATGGCTCACTTCAAGTTTCCCTCTTGTTATTTTTTTCTAAAGAAAAAATTGTCCAAAGGGAAATTACCAGCATGCACCTCTACAAATCTCTCATGTTGATTAGAATGTACCTCTTCCATGCGATCTACTGACTTTTGTCCTTGGTAAGCATGCAAAACTTTCTTAAAATATATGTGGTGTCCAATAAATAATATCAACCCACAATAGCATAGTCCTAATGCACCTAGGCCCTTCTATGAATATCCCCCACTTAAGAGTTTCTAGCCATTCAAGGGACTAGCAAAAGATTGGAGTCACCATATGTGATAATTGGTTAAAGGGTTTCCTAAAATATCATAGCAACATATCTTCTCATCTGTATTCACTAATGGTGACTTACCAAACACTTCTTGCTCACACAATGCACACCCTTCCCACCCCCAATACCATTCCAGAAACACTCTTGGACAAAAGTAAGTTATAACAATGAGTTGTTAGTTTTAGCCATTGATAAGAGTTATTAATTGTGTTATATATTTTGAAGAGGTTGCATTGCCATTGATTGGTTCCATTAAATTTTTGTGTTCATGATGCATTGTCATGAGGTGAAATTGCAACATGCCTTCACTACTTTCATTAATCAAAGCACATGATCAAATGGCATCTAGCTTCAAATCCTTCCCACCATGGATCAAGTGCCAATCATAGTGTTGTTGACCAAGTTTTGGCTTGAACATCACAATTCACCAAAACACACATGATTATCTACAAGACCATCAATGTTTTGAAAACACAACACATTCAAGCATCCTTCCTCTGCACCCAAGATCAAGTAACCCACACACATTCTTTATCATAGGCATAGTTGCTCACGCAACCCAACAAAAACCCTATCACCACACCCATGGCTCCAATATTCATCAATTTGCACATGCACAATATCATATGCCTACTCAATCACATGCCATTGAACAAAGTGTTATCATTGTGCTCCATGGCTCCATCGATTGCCAGTATGTGCACCTTCTTCATAGTAAGCCTACTTGCTCAAGCATTTCAACACATTTCATTCAACAAAGCCTTACCACCACACTCCATGGCTCTAACAATCACAAGTCCATGCTTATGGTCCCCAATCTATGTAACAAGACACGTCTAAACTAGCCCTATGTCACATATCAAATGTCGGACACATATTCGTGAGAACACATGTTTGGCACATGTCCTATTCACAAGACAAATGCCAAACACATGTCTGACACATGACCAACACATGGTTGCCACCTTGTTCACGGGGCACGTGCCAATCACATGTTGAACACATGCCCTAACCGTGTCCTCATAGTTCCCTACAAGTGCCCTCACAGTGTTCAGTTGGCATTAGCCAAGTTGGATCTTAATAATCCATTACTAGAGATAGTCACTTCTAAGTTCTGATGATGGTGATACTCTTGAGGGGTCATCCTCCAAACCCGAAGATGCACAGATTGGATTGGATATAAAAGAGGAAGGAGGATGAAGGAGAGAGCAATGGCAATGGTGTTGATTTTGATGATGATGACATGGAGGAGAACTACTAGCAATCACAAGCTATGAGATTCTTCTATCTACAATTCTAGTATCAACCCTATTTTGTATCTACAATTGTCATTCCCACCTACAGTAGCAGTGACTCAGTATCCATATAATGCATTTTGATTTTGATGACTTAATGAGAAAATTGCAATCTATGGTTCTAATTTCTTGTGCGTTTGTCATTTTATCATCATTGATGTAGTTCTGATTGTATCATGATTGTATCAGTGAATTTGTATCATCGTCATGTAAAAGCTTTAATTTCTAAATCCTAAAAAAAATCGATTGTCTATATTCACTTTTGTATGTGTAATTCACTAATTTGCTACACACATATAGATAACATATCATGTTTCTCGGGTCAACATATTTTGTGTTGGACAATCATATTTTCGTGTGTGTCCTCTGTCATCTCATTAGGTGACTTAGTCCCCAACTATAACCATGCAACACAATTATTTTTTTAAGAAGACTAATGCTTTGCTTCCTAGTGCA
>APFE031395463.1:35563-59717 GCA_000404065.3 Pinus taeda
AACATGGAGTCAACTGGTTTTTTCTTTAGGTGAGGTGTCAAGACCGGAGGATCTCCCATCATATGCTACTTAATGCCACCCTACTATCTTCTTGATGGTTCCCAACTACAAGCATCCTACATGTTAACCTAATTCCAAGGTTGTCTATATTTCATTTTTGTATGTGATTCACTAATTTGATATATATATATATATAATGTCCTATTTCCACGGTCAACAGGTCTCGTGTTGGATACTCATCTTAACATGTCCTCCATGTTCCATGTCATCTTGTTAGGTGACTTAGTCCCCAACTATGACCCTTCAATACAATTATTTTTTTAGCAAGACTAGTGCTTTGATGATCCTGTCATATGCCACTTAATGCCACCCTACCATCTTCTTGATGGCCCCCAACCACAAGCATCCTACATGTTAACCTAATTCCAAGGTTCTGCACCCACAGCTCCTTGGCCACATCACTCAACACATTATTCTCATGCCCTTGAGCCTCAGCATCTCCCTCCCAACAAACTCCCTCTGCATCAAATCATGTTGAACATCCCCATGTACTATGTCATACTTTTCACAGTGTTCCAGTCTAAAGCTGAGAGCACACCAATCTTGCAATGATCTTCAGCACAAGTTGACACGTCTTAGTCCCGACACTTCCTACACCCATCTTGCCTTAGGTTTCCGATATTTCTTTTATGCAACTCTTGATCTACAACCTTTCAATGCTTTCTTCCATTGTTGCAAATATAATTTTGGGGAACATATAGTCAAGGATCCAAAAACAAACTTATCAGAAATGTAGGGGAAAAATATCAGAAAATATAAGGTAAGAATAAACATAGACCTAAATAATTTTGAAAATATCAGACAAATTGGCAACCTGTAAAACTCGGAAGAAATCAAAAGTATGGGCAGAAATCAGAGATATTTGCACCATTAAGTTTCTTCCACTGCAGGTCAGTTTTTGCCCAACGGCACTTGCTTGCAAAACTACATTAGTATTGATCCCTCATACTTTGGGACGGAACAAATGTTTAGGGTTAGATAGTGTGGAGTCAGGTTTAACAATTTTTAATTAAGCCCACATGTGTATTGTTTTATTGTATTTTTGATGATGTAAGCATTTCTTGAGTTAGTTGTGTACTTGAGTAGGTTATGTTTGACTTGTATTGACAATGGATGTGTACTTACACCCTCGATTTGCTACTGTATATGGCATGGGTGAGAGTCTAGTAGTACAGAGAAAGTCTCTATTACATTAACTACCACTTGATCTATTGAAGCACTATTGGAAAAAAGAGTGCATATTTTGGTGTATTGTACATTGTTCTTGGGTATTGTTCATTGGTTTTAGAATCTGGTTGATTGGGTTGAATATTGCAGCAATTAATTATTAAAGCATTGTTAATCCTCTTATGTGTCCAATTGTCCAGCTATCACTTGTAACAAGCCCCAAGAACCCCAGCTGGAACTAGGTGAGATCTGAGAAGAAAGCGAACCAAAACATCCAAATGAATCCATGAACTGCAGATCCAATAGGCAAATGAGCCTCAACAGGAAGCACTGCAAGAGGGATAATTGTTAGCAGACAAAGTCCTGAAGGAACTAAGTCCATAACATTAGAGCATCTGAGGGCGATGACTAGAAAAAGAACTATGGAAACCTCTTCAAGTGCAGAATCTGAGGATCCAAGGTCCCAAAATAAGGGAGAAAGGCAAACAATGAAGACAGATAAGCAGCATGTTGGGTTTGAAATCAACATTGCCCCATGCCTATGCACCAGGGTACAAACCCAAAAACAAGTAATGAAAGCTATCTCTTGGAACTGTAAGGGACTGGAAACTTGAATAAAGAAAGATAGTTTAAGAATTCTTATTAAAAAAGAAACACAAGCAGCATTGCTGTTACAGGGAATCAAAATGGAGGAGTCTGCCTTATTAGAAATAACAGATATTCTCTGAAGAGGTTGCAATGGTTGCTGCCTAAACCTGAAAGGGCTCTCATGGGGGGTGGCCAAAATATGGGATCCTTCAGGCCTTCAACTAGAAGAGACAAATTTACGCCCCAGTTGCATTACACGTGTATGGTATCAGCAGCTAAGCAGCTGGGTCCAATTAAACAACATTTATGCTCCCAACAACTATGGGAAGAAGAAATACGTTGGGACTCCTTGACATCTTCAGTAGAGCAGTTCTCTCATAAAAATCACAGTAGCAAGACACTTAATTTTAATTTTGGACATCAAAGCAACAAAGGAGGCACATGCATTAGAGACCCTTATATGGAAATAATTAATAATAAAAGAAAATGATCTAATCCAAGGTCACACCTAGCCAGACACCAAATTGATGTATGAAACCCCCTTGTTTGTGGGGCAAGAGACCCCCTACACAACAATTTTACTGCTTAGTTTATGGAGGTGTACATACCTACCACCCTCTGGATTTGAACCTGTGACCTCCAAGGAGCAAACACATGTTCTTAACCATTAGGACAATTGAAGACCTGATTTCAGAATAGGACCTTTTTAATGGAAAATTCAATTGGAGCAATACAAGGCTAGGGCCAGGGTTCATTGTGGAAAGACTTGATAGGTTTCTCTTACAAAGATCCTTTTTCTCTAAGTAATTCTAAATTCTGCAATTATCCCAAATGCACTATCCAATCACAAGACAATTCTGCTCTCAGTATCAACTCTCAAGCACTTGGTCCAAGTCATTTAAAATGTAGCCCTGTATGGTTCTCACAGCCAGACTTTAAAGAAACGGTGAGAAATTCTGGATCTCTTCCGATTCATGGCTTTGAAGTTTGCCTCCTACATCTGGGAGAAAAAAAAAGAGATTAAAATTGAAATGAAAGAACGGGCTAAATCCCACAAGGAAGACTTGTCCCATTCCAGAAAGATGGGAAACCTTGAAGAAGTCAAGTCCCAAATTGATGAATAAGGGCTCTCTGAACTATTCAAAGCTCAGAACGTCGAAGAAGAAATCTGGAGATTGAAATCAAGGAGCCTGTGGCTGAAAGCAGAGAACGGGAGCATTAAATTTTTCCATTACCAAGAACACTCTAGAAGAATCTGAAATTTCATCTCTGAGGTAACTCTTAAACAGACTGAAAACAGATTGTTTAATGAAATCAAAGTAGCAGCCTTCTCTCACTTTAGGAACCTGTTTTCAGAATAAGAGTAGATACTGGAAGAGCCCGGGACGAAATGTTGGACAAGATCCATGTTTTTTACAAGAACTGGATAATGAGAAACTCACTAAATACCTACAATCATCGACACTCCATAAAATGTGTCCAACGCTCCTACAAGCCTCCAATGATTCCAATGTTCCTCCCAAGCCATGTGCTCCACTAGGCCCACTCCCCTTGCATGGACACTATTGTAACCTAGGCATCTGTAGGTCAACTCCATGGCTACATGCAAGCATCCAAGCTACCCATACTATCTAGGGTTGAATGCTCTCCTTGTGAATACCAAATGCCCCTTCTCCAATGTAGGTTGTTATCTAGGCAAGCAATCTCCTCCATGTGGCTAGCATATGGAATGTCACTAAGACGTCTAAAGATCTCTAATGCCTTAAGGAAGAATGTTATGCATGCACCAAATTTAGGTCATTGCTTGGACACTTCGCTCTGACAGATATTTAGCTGATGGACACTTCACAATTTGCCCTCTGTTCTGCTATGTGCACACTTTGCTGTTTACTTGGCCTACAGTTTGTCTATCAATATCTGTATCACTATGGAAGTGGAAATACACCATGTGATGGAATATTATTATGATATTTGAGCGAAGATGACATATTAAAAATCTGGTGCCTTTTATGTGCAAAAAGCTACCCTTTGGTCTGATTCAAATCGAGCCTTCCTAATACAGCCAAGGCCTTGTGAAAAGCTTTTGTTAAATATAATTCTCTATTTTTATAAAAATATGAATGATGCTTAAGAAGCCTCACTTATCCTTTATAATGTTTAGTTTTAAAATAGTTATGCAGTTGACTCCGTCATAGCTTAGTGCTACCTATAGGAGTTTGTTATCCTCCTATAACAAGGAATGTGCTTGACAATGAATTCTCTCGGAGCTTAATCGTATTTGTAGCAAGAGTTATATTCATTGCATTTTGAGCTTATCCTACCTTTCTAAAATGCAGGCTCCTAGTTGGGTCTCATATACATCAAAAGACAACCTACATTGGTTTGATACATTTCACTGTATAGAAGAGGAACTTTGAAGACTCGAACTTGAACACTTGACACACTACTGAACTAATTTATGTCAATTACGTAGTTGCTGTAGACCCCTCTCTGGAGAAACTCTTAGCCTACCTTCCATTGGGACTAAAAGATTTATCAAAATGATCTATCATTTTAAAATTCAACAATCATTAGTCTAAAACGTTCTTCTACCGGGCTACCCAACCAGATATTAGGGGTTGCACAATCAAATAGGCCTATTTTTTAGCAGTTTTCAACTGTCTTAGACACATGCTCAGGTTGTTTTTGTCAGCATAGACACACTTTGGATACAGCTGCTATGTGAAATCATCTGTTCCATCCAGACTTGACCATGTCAAAATTGAGAATAGATCATTATTTTCTTTGACAAAGCAATCATCCGTCTACTTCCATTTTTGCCCTTTCTGGATTAGTTTCTCCTTATTAATTCTAGTGAAAGATTTATCTTTTTCTATGTCAAATACAATGGGAAAAATGGTATAGGCTTCAGAAGCAAAACAGGTTGCAAATTTTGCCTCAATGTATAATTCTGTCACTGCATCTCAATGTCAATGAATATTATATTCTCTAAAATAATGCGGAAAAGTTTGCCAAAATATTGGAATATCTTTATTTTTTCCGATTTTCCCATCCCAAGAAATCACCCAACCAAATTGCAAGTTTTTCTGAGTTTTGAAAAAAACACAATTTCAAAAAAAACACTGGAGTATTTTGCCATTGCTCAACGGGGCCTTGGTGTTTAATCAGTGCCAAGATATCTTTCATGGATTCCCCTGGTTGAGTAGATGTCAAGTATGAGCAGGAGTGGGTGGCAGTAGAGGATGTCCTTACCCAGCCACTACAGGATGGACAAAGTTCGGTACTAGACTTAGTACCCACCACTGTGTTTGACTCCAGCCACAGAACCTTCCACTACTAGAGGATGACCCAATATCTATGCCCACTAAAGGAGCAGAGGCACTGATACTAGATACTAGATCATTTGGCATCTTACACCTTCTATATATGTATCTTATTTTCATATGGTATGGCCATATAATTATATATTGTTGCTAGTTTATACATAAATTTAAATGAAAAAATGAAATATTTTGCATTTTTTAATGCTTACACATATTTTGCCAAGTCATTTCCATTGTTTTCTCGAGTTTTGCTGAATTTCAAAGTTGTTGACCACCACGAAGTTATTCCCAAGTCCAATTTTTACATATTACTGAACCATACAACCCTTGACATTAAGGTACATCTCCTTACATATAGTAACAGAATCTTACATTCTACTTCTTCATCCATGAGTTGGGTTCTCAACTATAAATTTAAGGATCTAAACATACCTTGACTTATTTTTTATCTCCTTCCCTTGACCCTTGAGGAACTCAGCATTTTGTATGAAAAAAAGAGGACTCACATTCTTTCAACATTAGAAAAAATTGCTTGTTCTCTGATCCTTCTTGTAAGCTCTGGAGCTCGTTTTAAAAATCAATAAAGAAACAATTTGGATATCAACACTTCAACATGGAACAGACCCACTCCCCCTCTTTCTTATAATATCAATCCAATAGTTCTACAACTTGTCACTTAAGTAAAATGTGTACCAATGGCATGAATATATATCAAAATTTCCATCCATGCAATAATCATCGAAAGACGGAAACATACAACCAAAATGATATGTCTAAGGCGTAATGACAGTGGACACAAGGGGACATCCATTGTTGACCTCAGTAAAACCCATCCCCTAAACATACACAGCATAAAAGCCAAGCCCCTCATGCAACTCAATACAATTGTAAATGCCTAAAAAACCCAGATCGATGAAACTCCTTTCCTCGACCCAAACATAGAAGAATGCAACACTAACTAATTGCATAACCAACTTTCACTTCTCTCCAGATCAACTAATTGTTAGAGAATGGTTGCTCTACACCCTGAAACACATGTTTACATAGACAAATAGGAGAAAAGATGTAAGCAAACAATGCAACCGCCTCAAATTGAGGGGTAAATCACGATACATCCATCATAATAGGCACCTTAAGGCCCAAGGGGATAGAGCATGCCTGATGCCAAACTGTTAATTTACCTTGTTGTTCCGAGCATGTTCTCTACTCGGTCTTTGATGGAAAGAGGGCACACCTGTGGAAGAGTTTCTCATGTGGACAAGTTGATTTGTAGACAACCTCATCTTATTTCTGGTAGGGTGCATTTATCTAGGCATGCAAGGCACATTCATTCTGGGAGCTCTACTCTTGCATGTGGCATACTAGCCTGGGTGAGATTCCCGCATGCATGGCAGAGTTACTCTGGGATTTCCACTCTTGCATTGCCCATAAATAACCAATTTAGTTTGCATTCTAAAGCTGGAAGACACTCAACAAATAGAATATGAATATGGTATGCTGTCCAATTTCATAAGCATGGAGTCATGGACTGCTATCATATCAAAAGTTCAAAATATTATTTGCAGCTTTTTATAATTGTTATTGGTATCAAAGCCCCTTGTAAACCAACATGTATGGGACCAACCTAGGTCTTGACCATTTTGCGTGGAAGCCAATCTACAAGCTCTTCCTTTATGTCACAACATGATTTGATAAATTTGGCTAGGGTTGAATGCATTAACAAAATTTGACCAAAATTTGTGTTTTATGTAACCTAAATTGCAGGAAACTCAACCACCTGCATTTTAATACCTGGAAATGTTTTAGGTAGTGAAACACATCAATTATGGCTTGGAAATAACCTAAAAAGATTCAAATGTTTTCCATGATTTGTAAACACAGGGGTGCCATGTAAGTTTCAGGCCCAAAAAAGCACATTTGGGATCATGAGGATCCCAAATAGCCCCTATAAACCAAAATTAGTTATGTATCAAAAATTCAAAACTCCTAATTAGCACTTAGTCCCAACTTCCATTGAAAGAACAGTCATGGGATGTTAACAAAGAGTTAACCAACAGATAAGTAAACACCACAAATCACACGATCACTGGAACTTCCCCTCCCATGCATGACCATGTAAGGGAAAGGGGCAAAAAAGAAGAAAAGAAGTCAACCAATCATCACAGTCAGCCAATGATTCTTAGTGTCAAATCATTGGAAACTGCAAATCAAGTGCAAATTTAACCCATGTATCTGTGGGTTGACAAAAAGAGTTTGTAGCAGCCACAAGATAATCACTCTACTCAAATCTCACACAAACTCCTAGAACTTGTTGATTAGAAATTCCCCAAGAAATTTCATTCGGTTCATGAGAGAATGAAAGACGAGTGCAAATAAACTTGCTATGCTTTAACAGCGCTGGGTTTGTTTACAATGTCATTTGTTTCTCATTCTTTCATAATCTAAATTCTAGGCTACAAAATCATTTAATCAAACTTCCTTGTATGATATGCAAATCCATCGATTGTGCATTTGTAATCACTTTACCCCCAATATCACACAAACTACTAGAACCTGTCAATTAGAACTTCCACAAGAAATTTCAATTAATTCATGAGAGAATGAAAGATGAGTGCAAATAAACTTGCTTTGCTTTACCCAGCATGGGGTTCGTTTAAAATCTCATTTGTTTCTCTTTCTTTCATAGTCTAGATTTTAGGCTACAAAATCACAAGTTAGTGGCATTGAGATTCTCTTTTTGAACTTACTAACATACAGCAGCAAGAGGCATTGCTGAGAAGATTATAAATGACCAAACCCATATTGTAAAATTTCATGTTACTCTACAACCTACAGCACCTTTACTCCATGGTCCACCTTTTCTATCATCCAGAAGGGAAGTTATCATGAACATGAAAATGTGCAATGTAATATTCACAAAAAAGAAGGACAATGAATATCAATATATTAATTTCAAAACCTGAAGATCACACTTACCTCTGGAATTGTTATCAGAGAAAGCCTTGCATATAAGAGATCAATTGAAATCCCACTGAATTTAAACCGCATCAAGGGAACATTTGCACTCTTCACACATTGAACCTCTGAAACTTCTTGTGTGTTCTTAAGCATGTTGTATAAAACAATAAAAAAGTCGTCCTGCATAAAAGAAAATTTTCTACTTAGAGACAGTACCAAACCTGTTTCTCATCTCAGAAATGACCTATGACACACAAGGACACCTACCTCCAATGTTGCATAACATGGTCCAACACACAAAGCATCAATATCTGCTTCTGGTCCATGGACCTGATCATTTTCATCAATTCATAGTCAGAGCTGTTTCAAAATGGTCATAAATCCTTCAAGGAAAATGTATCACAAGGGAAGAGAAAAAGAACCTTGAAACAATATAATAAAAAAAGATATTTCCAAAAATCATCGTCTTTCATAAACATTTCTTATTGGTCATTTGGTTCGAGAGAAAAGATGAAAAGGCTCAAAAATAGAATGCGCACACTCTCTTTTACTTACCCTGTTATGAAGCTAAAATGTGCAATGTACAGGTCGTTCAAAAGGCTATAATAAGCAAATGTGGAATCTGTAACAATTTGTAAGGGGACTAAAAGTTTAATCTATTTGTTATTTGTGACTGGCTAGTTACATGGATATCAATATGTATTAAAAATCTAGTAGTAGTATATGAATAGTTCCTCCACCTTGATTTACAAGATAATTACAATGTAAAGCAGGTCTGTGAGTGGGTACACTAGATTCTACTTTGGTTAAGAAGCTAAGTCGGGGTCAAGTTGATTCAATTTTACTCGTTGAAAACCTGTTCCAACTACTGTATGTGTGGGTGCTAAGAGCAAGAAAGCTCATGTGAAGATTGACTTTAACATTATTGTGGATATAATCCTTTTAATAAAAGCTTTGTTCTTCTTTGAGGAGAAGCTGTCATGAACATGGAAACCTTTATGTTTGGTTTGAGGAGAAGCTGTCATGAACATGGAAACCTTTATGTTTGGTTTTCTTTAATAAGTTTTTGTCATTACTAATCCTAACTACTAGAAAGCTTCTAGTGATCTAATGATTAATCTTTAAGCATATAGTTAGAGTCCAAGAATTTGTATCATTTGCATTTCCAAGTAGAAGTTCACGGCAACATATGAAAGCAATTGCCCAAATTTAAATATTTGGTCCATGTTACCGGTCAAACTGTACTCAATGAACAAAATCCCTAGTCCATAAGGTACAACTTAGAGAAACTGTTAGGATGATCACCATTCTCGCCTCAATGACCTATCCTCTTCAATTTATGCCAGCTCTCCTCTGGCTAGGGCACAAGGCAAGGTTGAGACAAGCCTTATTAAAACAGAGTTTTGGGATTTTTAGTGTTTTAAAATAGGTGATGGGAGGAAGTAAAGATCAATGCCAAATCCACCCAAGGCAATGGAGTCAAGCTGAATCAAATGTTTATGAGATCAAAAATAAACCCTCCAAAAAATTGGACTATTTCTCTCATGGAATAGGGCTTTGAGATTAGAATCAAGAAGAAGCATAATCCCTCACCCAATCAAGATCATCCATGAATGTCAAGGTCTACAAGAAGTGAACCTTAACGGAAAACCTTCACTAAGCAAGATCAACTATGGCTTGACAAATTTACTTGAGACTTTTTCTAGGGATCCACAAGGAAGAACAAAGCATGGCACCAAATAATAAGCAAACCAACAAAGAAAGAAGGAATGAAACCCTATAACTTCTTCCTTCCAAGTGGTAGACTTACTTCTCAAATGGATCGACCATGAAGGCTTGTAGAAACTTGAAAGCTTCAACATTTCACCATTAATCCTTATGCACCAAATAAGAGCCAAGATATAGAAGATTCCAAAATTCAAAAAAAAAATATCCACAAATAAAGAACCTTATGCACAACCATATGCTCCAGGAAAGATATGTCAATAAAGCTCCAAGGAGTGAGAGGTCCAAAGATATGTCAAAATGTTTTCTAAGAAGTGTTAGCCTTCAAGGTTACTCTGAGAATGTTTAAGCTTTACACCATGTTTCAAGGTGCTTCATGATATGTGGACTACATGGTGTATGCTTTTGAATGGTCCATAATAGATTTGCACATTGGAGAAGGCTTACTTAGTGGTTGCTTGACCTAAATTGGGTGCATGCATAACATTCTTCCTTAGGGCACTGGAGATATTTAGAAGCCTTAGTGACATTCCATATGTTGGCCACATGGAGGAGATTGCTTGCTTGGATAACACCCTACATTGGAGAAGGGGCATTTGGTATTCACAAGGCGAGAATTCAACCCTAGATAGTATGGGTAGCTTGGATGCTTGCATGTAGCCATTGAGTTAACCTACGAATGCCTAGGTTACAATAGTGTCCATGCAAGGCGAGTGGACCTAGTGGAGCAAATGGCTTTAGGAGGAACATTGGAATCATTTGAGGCTTGTAAGAGAAGCGTTGTACACATTTTATGGAGTGCCTTTGCATTGGAGCCTTCCTTGTATATGACATCAACTTGGAGCTTGTGTAACAGACTAGGGCAATTTGGTGTAGGGTTTACAGAATTTTTTATTTTTTATTTTTTGTACATTGATCAAATTCGATATATTCTTTGAACAGTCAAATTGCCTTCCAATGATACACTGTGTAATCAATAATACAAAATTTCAGCTCCGCAAGACAAAAATGATCCAGAGAATATGCAATTCAATCTTTTGCAAAGAATAATACCATGCCACTGATAGAAAGCAACATCAAGACAAAACACTATAATGATATGTAATCCAATATACAATCCAACCAAAAAAGTTCACGTCATAGGTCCTACTTTTCTTTAATTCAATCTAAACAAATAAGAAACACCTAACTATACAGCTGCTAGGGTGTCCAATAAAATCTGCTACTTCACTTCAATCGTTGTGCTTCGTCCAATCTTCAAGAAGTATTCTCAACCAAAGAACATGTTGTTAAGACCATAGACTTGCTGCCAACAACTATGTTGTATCAATAGATCGTTGTTATACTGAACAAAACCTAACTATTGTACCACAGAGGTGGCCAACCCAAGACTGAAGCTCGTTGTACTACAGTGATGTTGCCACAGAACTACGTCAAAGGAACTCTCTCTTCACCACAAGGCTTCGTTGCTCCATAGAAATGGTCCTTCACAGGACTCACACTCCAAAAACAAAGTTCCATTGTACTCTTTACAAGCCTCGTTGCCTTGGATATGTCCTTAATTTGTTGCATTGGGCCCTCACTGCATTAAACAGAACACTTGTGATTGCTTTAAACCCTCAATGTACCACAAGAATGACTTTATGAAGTTTCACTCTCATAACACGCCTTGAAAACTAATCGTTGTGCTTCTTCCAATCTTCAAGAAGTGTTATCAACCACAAAACGTGTTGTTAAGACCATAGACTTGCTGCTAACAACTATGTTGTATCAATAGATCGTTGCTATCCTGAACAAAACCTCGCTATTGTACCACAGAGGTGACCAACCCAAGATTGAAGCTCGTTGTAGTCTACAGTGATGTTGCCACAAAACTACGTCAAAGGAACTCTCTCTTCACCACAGGACCTCGTTGCCTTGGATATGTCCTTAATTTGTTGCGTTGGGCCCACTGCCTTAAACAGAACACTTGTGATTGCTTTAAACCCTCGATGTACCACAGGAATGAATTTATTAGGTTTCGCTCTCATAACACGCCTTGACTGCTCCTCATTGTCACGGGAACATATCCGTTACCTCAACGCTACCCTTTCTTCCACTAGAATAGACCTTAGTGAGTTCGCTGCCCAAGATATAGACTTGTTGCTTCAGGAACTGCTCTCAGAATGAGCCCTAAAGACTTGCTGCCCAAGATAAGAACTCGATGCTTCAGGAATTGATGCTCCTACGAACTTACTGCTTTAAGAAAGGAACTCACTGCCACAGAGAAGGTGCCTGAGACAATCCGTTTTTCCCTTCAAAAGATTCCTGTGCCCGAACAGAGGTAAAAGGAGAAGGAAAGCCAACTAGGGTGGAATCTTTCACCAACGAAATTGGCAAGAGAAAAATGGGGTCTTAAAACCCTCAGAGCTATTGCTGAAAACAGAATGAATTGATCTCCAATTGATGCCCCAATTGAATCCAAGCCTCCTTAATTTATAGACTTTTATGAAGGGTCTCACTTCCTTAAGTGGTTGAGTGTGTCACACTCAAAGCCCCAACTTTGGGTTTTTTTTTCCCAACTTACCCAAAACTCGCCCAACAATGTAAGTTTTGGGTTTTTATCGCCTATTTAATGGACTATAGCCTACAGGTGCAAATAGGCTATTAAGTCCCCTTGGTCATCAATTTGTTGAGGACATTACAGCATGACATGTGTGCCCTTGGAGTGTAGCATTCCACATGTGTGAGACATCACCTTGGAGCTTGACATGTGTGCCCTTGGAGTGTAGCATTCCACATGTGTGAGCCTACTTGTGGCTTTCTAGGTTGTTTGTAATGATTTAAGCCCACATATGTCGTGTTGACCTTCCTTACCTCTCATATATATAGGAGGAGAGAGTCCTTTCATTATTCTCATTATTATTCATTGTATTAGAAATATGACTAAGAGGAGCACACTAGTCTTCCTCTCTCTTGTGCATCTTCAATTATATCTCTCTTGTCCTAGAGGTGTTGGGGTTTCTTTTGGAGCATCTTGAGTACTAGGGTTAGGGTTTGATCCTATGGAGACTTGGAAATTAGTGTTTTGTGATGAAACCCTCGGTTGTACTTGTTGAAGCGAAGAAAAATAGATTGCTTGCCTTGGAGGACATGCTAGCGTGATACTTACATGTTTGAAACTTTGAGCTACTTGATGCAAGTTAATGTTTTTCATTATTTTCCCCAGCTAGGCTTTTGGAGAGATAAAAAATTGCACTAACCTTGTGACAAGGCTATGATATGTACATGAACTTCATCTTTATACATATATATGAAGTTTTTAACAGTCCAAAATTATCTCTGTTGCAGATTTGATTTTCAGCTATCTATTTTTTCATGGTTTTGTAATTTCCAGCACTTGTATCTCTTGCTGATTTGACAAAAGTCAAAGCTGAAATTGTTAAGTGATTAACACCAATAGTGAAGAGCACAGGGCAGATTTGCTGCTGTATTTACAGCTCTAATAAAGTGAATTTAAAATCCTTTTTGATGCATGATAAGATTGCCCTAGAGGGCTGGAAATTGTTGGCACATTTTCGTATCTTTTCTCTTGAATTGCCTGGCAAATTCGGGTTGTTAAAAGAAATATTGTCAGCTGTTGCTGCTGTTTTATTTATATTTTGTATCAGCCCTAAGGCTGAAAATTCACTAGGTTAAAATCAAAGAAACCTCCAAGAAAAAATTGAAACTTTCTGAGTTGCATTGATTGCACCAGTGCAGTAAATTTCTACAAGAAGAGCTTTGCTGCATCCAAGAAAACAAAACCAGACATGTTCAAGTAAAAAAGGTAAACAATAACATCAAAAAGTGTGAAATTCATTGATTTCATAAAGAAAAGATAAAAAAAATGAAAAGTTTTTCTAAGAAATTAAAATTATGTTCATGTTGCATTTTGAATATGAGAATCTTTCTTTTCCGTCATTCCTTCCATTTTTCTTATTTGTTGCACGTAAGGGTACATAGATCAAAAAAATGGATTGACAAAAAAATTGCACGTGTAAAAAATTTTATGGAGCTATATAGAGTTCACATGTTCATTTTATTAAGCATGGGTATGTTAATGAATAAGTTGAATGCAGTCCATAAGAAGGGGAAAAGAAAGAACATTGCATAAAGGAGAACAAGTTTTAAAAATCGCAATTTCTTCCCTTCCCTGCTATTTTTTGTAAAGTAAAATAAAGTAAAGAGTATACTTACCAATTTCATACAAGTCTTATCATTCTCATTTAGATTTGAGGCAATTTCTATTCCCTCTATTGTAATTTTCTTTCTCCGTAGAATCCACCCATAAAGAATTAATATAACAGAAAAAAACACAATGCACAAAACATGAACCACAAGAACAAGCAACCTTGGCAGCAAATTTCCTTTATAGCATTTTCTAGGACTCTGGAAATATTCAGCTGATGGCCCATGAAAACTTTATTAATTATTACCACATAAACACTTAAAATTGAATATATTTTTCACACCCACAGTACATGGTGTACTTGTCCTACCTAAAAGATATTTTACATTTTGAATAAAAATGGCAAATAAACAAATTTCTTACCCCTAGCTGATAAGACCCAAAGGTGAATATTTTTGCATTACTGCTTTCTCTCAGATCTTTTGGGAGACCTCTTTGCCGAGTTACTCTCCTCACCCAGCATTTGACAATCTATAAGATAAAAAGATAAGCACGTCATTGAAATCATGTTTTCTCAAAATTTTACAGCTTTCTAAATGCCTGCTTAGTTTCCTCTTGTGAAAATGAAACACATCAATCATCCACAGAAGGGAAAGAAATTAAATATTAAATAATATAAAATTAAACAAAGAGAAAATGCATGAAGAACATATGAAGTACCAAATAAAGCTAATCATTATTTTCAACCCATTTTCATATCATATAATAGCTCCTTTGACCAACGACATTTATTAAACCTACGATAGAAATAGCCCAGATTCAGATTTCTCTGACAACAATTAATGACATGAAAAGAACCACGTAAACACTCAACGTGGACTCACTATATGTGATATCCCCTTATCAAAAGATAATTTCAGAAACAATTTCGTGATTACGAGGATCCAAATTTTAAGGACATGATGTATCTTAACACAGCAAACAAATCCCTGATTCATCTTCCAAACAATCTATATATAGAGAGAGAGGAGGAGGGGGCAGGAGAGAGAACACACAAGGGTATCTAACGGCTTTTCAAGAATTTGTACTAAATATCACTGTTGAGATCGTTGCATTACAACAACCAAATATAAAAGAGAATCAAATAATAGTTTACATAACTTGAAAAGCAACTAAAAGGTACCAAGGGAGAATAGAGATAAGGGGTTTTATTTAGATGTTGAGAGAGGAATCGGATCTGAAATTGCTTGAGGACTAGCAAGATCAACCAAGAATGTGGAAAAAGTGCATGCTCCCTAAAAGCATTACCAAAAGGGAGGGCATTAAAGAGATTTGTGTTGGTGACTTTACATATAATGCAGACATCGCGAGGAGCAATACGATGCCAGCAAATGTCGATTTGACCTGGATAATATTCAGAATAAATCTCATGCTAAAGATTTCCATTACGTTGCCTTTACTTAGGTGTGACAAGCATAAAATGACGATGCGAATCACATGGCCAATCAAGGTGTAAGTTTAAATGCTAATAATATTATTTTTAAATGCATGCTGTACACCATGAACATAAAAATTTGAAATGGGTTAACTCTCTATTACGATGTAAAATGGAAAGCTAAGAAAGCGATACAATATTCACTGTCCCAAGACATAAGTTGACAGGATTATGCCATCCAGACGAAGCATGACGTGTTTGAGATTAACTAAACAACTGGGCAGGGTAAGCACCCAAGTAGGGGGATCTAAAGCTCAGCTCTGACAGATATGAAAGCACCAAAAGGTGCACACAAAAGAATAGCTGAAAATGAGAGATGACAATGAGACACGTCAGATGGAAATTAAATAGACAAAAACAAAGACTTGAAGACCTCAGTCAAGAAATCTGGCACCCAAGGTGAGGACTAGACAAACTAAAGGAACACCTACGATTAAACTCAGATGCCAATGTTTGCTGTAGCTCTAGACTCCCCCATAGACAAACACTCTAATGGCTCTAGCGGAAGCTTCTTCGATGAGGCTAGTGATGATGACAATGGCAGTCAGTATTATGCCACTTAACCACTTTGGAACCTGACAAATGAAACTTGGTTACTGGACTGGCCAAGACAAGATCTAAATGATTTTTGCTTTAAGATGCCAGTGATACTTAGATTCCCCTTCTTGCATGGATGTATCAGTAAAGGGGTAAAGCATATTTACAGCCCTGTTTTGTATATAATTGGCCTACGAGTATGGGTGAGAACCCTGTAATTTTGTATACAGCAGATATGGATTTTTAATTTGCTTGTGCAAACCTTCAAAGTAACAAAGGGGGTATCCTCTTCTCACACGGATATATGAGTAAAGGTGTAAAGCATTTTTACAGCCCTGTCTTTGTATATAATCGGTCTACAGGTATAGATGGAGCCTTGTAACTCTCCGGATGGTTGATGTGTAATACTTTGTTTTTGTTGAAAATAAATCAACAGTTCCGTTCAACGCAATGAAGGGAGCATGTGTGCATGCATTTCTAAGATATCTTTTGATCAAAGTCATTACCTAATAGGAAAACAGTTTAGAAAACACGATGAAAAGACACTGGTGTTGATATATTGCGCTGAACAGTGTCAACATATCTGCATTTCAAAACCCTCTCCCATATAGTCTACAGTCTTTCAAAGGTGCTTAAAATAAGATTGCGTGTTTTCTTCCTCTAAGCATTTACGGGTTCTCTTATTGGTTGAACTTCTTGAAATTTATTTCATGTCGTTGATATGTTCATGTGACACACCTCTGCCTTCTGTGCCGGATTTTCTTGATTGCACGTTTCAGTTGAATAACTTCTAGTGCGATTTCAGGTTATGAGCTACAATACTAATTCAAGAGCTCTAATAAGTCTAGGGTCTAAATACTGGATTTGGTTTTTGTTTCCTGCTGTATTCACGGCATGCATCTTCTACATAACCCAGAGTTTGTATCGAACATTGCGGCTTGGTGTAAGTACAGATCGATGCCACATATGGAGTCAAAATTAAGAGCTCTAATATATTGTCACACTTCTTTCGCAAACTCACAACACTCACTGAAAAACATTAACCAGAGATGCAATAGCGAATATACCTTTTCAAGTTGAGCCAGTACACTTAGCCTCTTTGCTTCTTCTTTTTCAGTCAATATCAATTCTGCGTCAATTTGGAACTGGAACATAACAATTTGTGAGTCCCCGAGATAATATCTAGAAGACAAATATGCCAAACCTATTTCAGTATTCAAAAGATATGAGCATTCTTTCAAACAAATACCTTTTCAAGAGCATGTGTTCTAGCAATATCAATCTCAGAGGGCGAATCCAAAAATACATTTCCAAGGATAGGCGGCACCGTCATGATGGGCCCGGAGACAGGAGCAGCAGCAGCAGTTGAGCCAAAGATACCAATATGGGGCCTCGCATTGGGCATAGAAACAAGCGTCGCAGGAGGTATAACGGCCACAGCGGACCTCATGATAGGCGCCGACATGGCACTTGTTGGGCTCATAACGCCACTCTGAGGGGGTCTCTGCGACGGATGCATATATGCCAAGCTTTCCAAGCCTCGGTCTGCGTCAATTCACACCCTAAAACGCACTGGAGAAATTGAGGCCAATATAACCAAACTGATGGGCACTAAGTTCTCAAATGTATCTGTAAATGAAATCGGGAACCCCAGAAAACCTGCAAGAACTGGAAATTCAATACACCTATTGCAACTGCGAGGAGTTGATTGCAAAACAAATTGCTGCAAAACTTTAAAAAACAGATTTTTGGGCAGTTGAAAAATTACCTGTACAAATGAATCCTGCCAGAAAAAATTTACAGAATTGTCGATATCTGAGTGAAGAAATGATTGTTTGAGGTACGGCCAAGCTTAAATGGAGAGCAACTGCAAAGGCTACTTTGTCCAGAGAGTTCGATCTTCACTGCTTCTGAGGGGAATATGCAAAATTACTACGAACAAAGAGGACGATGAACAGACACGAGTGGTCGTATATATGGGAGAATATATGTCATCAAATCATCAACCTTCGGAAAATGGCATTTTTGAAAGAGCCAGATTCAATTTAATTGAAATTGAAATTGATTTGAGATGGAAGGGTATATATGAGACTACGAGCTCATAAAAATGTAATGATTATATTATAGCAATGTGAACACATGGATTTAGGTGCTGTTCGAATGGCAGGCAATTCTTTCTACATATGATAACCACAGGTTACAGGGGATAGGCATGAACATAATGTTAATATTTGAATGAAGGGACTCATGTTTTCCATTTATTTTTAAAAGGAATAAACTATAAAGTCAACTTTCTTGGAGAAAGCTTATCGAGCAAGCAATATCTCATAACATGTTTTATGTAATGATTGTTATTCATTTGAAACTGAATTTTTAAAACATGATTAATAAAATAAAATGGTTTGTTCAAAATGTAAAAAAAAACCGACTTGAATTGAATTTAATATGATTATAGATTAATTAGTTAATTTGAATTGGAATATAAAATTTATAAAATAGAATGTTTTATTAAAAATGTAATAGAATCGATTATAAGGATTTGAATTTAATATTGTTACATGTTAATTATTTAATTTGAATTAGAATATTAAAAGAGAAAGATTTTTTTGTAATGGTTTTAAAATTTGTTATTTGTGTAGTTAAGGACAAAAATATATATATATTTTAAAATGGAAGCTTTTGTGATTCATGATTATCAAGTAAAATTCTTCCAGATAGATTATATGAGTTTTTATTGGATCAATCAGTGGTCTTTGGAACCCCTATTGAAATTCATCATTAGGAAAGGATGAAAAGATTACTTCCAGATAGATTAGATAGATTACATGAGTTTTTATTGGATCAATCAATCGCCTTTCGAACCCCTACTAAAATTCATCATTAGGAAAGGATGAAAAGATTACTTCCAGATAGATTAGATAGATTACATGAGTTTTTATTGCACTGATTCCCCTACTGAAATTCATCATTAGGAAAGGATGAAAAGATTACTTCCAGATAGATTAGATAGATTACATGAGTTTTTATTGGATCAATCAGTCGCCTTTCAAACCCGAAATTCATCATTAGGAAAGGATGAAAAGAGAGATCAACAGACCACATAGTTATAGTAGAGATGTAACGGTAAATTCCAAACGGCTATAAAATCAAATAATATTTTTTTTTCCAAAGAAAAAAAACGAACTTTTTATATAAAATCAAATAATATAATAGAGATGTAATAGTAAATTCCAAACGACTATGAAATCAAATAATATAGTAGAGATGTAACATTAAATTCCAAACGGCTATAAAATCAAATAATACTATAATAAAACGAAGGTTATATATTATATTAAAAATTAAAAAAGAAAACAACTAGAAAATTTTCATTATTATTAATATTTCCAACCCCTAATGAAGTTTATCATCAGGGAAAGAATGAAAAAGAGATCAACATACCACATAATTATAGTAAAGATGCAACAGTAAATTCCAAACAACTATGAAATCAAATAATAATATAATAAAAGGAACGTTATATAGTAATTATTAATAATTATTATTTGATTTTGGAAATATAAATAATAATGAAAATTTCCTAGTTGTTTCCTTTATAAATTTTTAATATATTATATAACGTTCCTTATATTATTATTTGATTTTATAGTCGTTCTTTTTCTTATATTATTATTTGATTTTATAACCGTTTGGATTTACGGTTGCATCTCTTCTATAACTACGTGGTTGCATCTCTTATATAACTATGTGGTTTGTCAATCTCTCTTTCCATTCTTTTCCTCATGATGAACTTCAGTGGGGATTCGAAATGAGTTAATCCAAAAAAAAAATGATGTGATCTATCCCGAAGAGTTTTGCTTGATATACATTCCTCATATTAAATATAGAAATAATTTCAAAATATGTTTTTTAATTGTACAATAGGTAATTTACTGTTGCATCACTACTATATCTATGTGGTTTATTGATATCTCTTTCCATCCTTTTCATGATGAACCTTAATAGGGGTTCGAAAGGTGTCAAGGTGGTCTATTGATCTCTCTTTCCATTCTTTTCATGATGAACCTTATTAGGGATTCGAAAGGTGTCAAGGCATTTTCTATCCCGAAGAGTTTTGTTTGATATATGTTCCTCATATTAAATATAAAAATAATTTCAAAATATGTTTTTTTAATTGTATAATAAGTGAGTACAATGAAATTTTTTTGAGGCCAATTACACCTATAACCTTATGAGGGTCTTTATTCTTAATATCTATTAGTTGTTTTACTATGTTAAAGGACATAGGGACAGAATTTACACTGCATATCACACCCACTATTAAGGAAAAGTTGTCAAAAAAAGAATATCATTGCTCATTAGGATTAGTTCAAGTGTTCAAGTTTATATTTTTATTAGTGAAATCATCTCGAGCAAAATTGTTCATTCTCAGCACATAAAAGAAACTATTAGTAGAGAAGACTAGTTTCACATACCCAATTCTATCAATAATGTCTCACAACTTGAAAACTTTAAATAAAGATCCATGAATAAGGTGATGGATATTCTCCATCTTCCCACACTTCAAATCATATTTTTAAAAATATATAATTTATATATTCAAATTATATTTTAAAAATATATCAATTATATTTTCAAATTTATATTTTTTTAAAATATATAAATTATATAAATTGTGTTTTTATTTTTTTCTTATTTTTTTATTTATATCTATCTTCCATTTTAATTTTTGATATTTTTATTATTTTTCATTTTATAAATTATAAAAATTTTGATGATTGTGTTGAAGATTTGAAGAATTGTATGTTCTCACTGAGATGTGCTTTTCAAGTGAACACTTGCTTATTTTTAGGGATAGAAAGCTTAATTTGATGATACTAAAAGTGTTAGATCATGAATAAATATGGATAAAATAAGACCCTTAAAGAAAGGATACAACTGTTTGGGATATTAAAAAAATTTAAATGTTGATGTAATAATTATTTTATTTTATTATTAGTTATTGAAGATTTGGGAAATAGAGGAAATATAATACAATTAACTTAAAATGAACTCAAGTAATAACTAATAAGTTATTTTTGATATGGTCAAATAATATTAGTTATTTTTTATACACTCAATAGATATTGTTTGATATAAAGAGTATAATTTTATTTGGAATCCAGAATGAGAATTATAATTTAGTATTAAATAATATTTAAATTATTATTATGATGATAGTGGATTACAGTAAATTAAGGGATTGGAGTAAATTAAGGTATTGGACTAGAATATGGGAAAAAATTATAAAATATTAAGATTGAATCAATAGGTGAGTACAATGAAATTTTTTTGAGGCCAGTTATACTTGCAACCTTATGAGGGTCTTTATTCTTAATATATATTAGTTGTTTTACCATGTTAAAGGACATAGGGTCAAAATTTACACTGCATGTCACACCCATTATTTAGGAGAAGTTGTCAAAGAAATAATCTCATTTCTCATTAGGACTAGTTCAAGTGTTCAAGTTTACACTTTTATTAGTGAAAACATCTCTAACAAAATTGCTCATTCTCAAAGTAGAAAGAAAACTATGAGTAGAGAAGACTAGTTTCACATACCCAATTCTATCAATAATGCCTCATAACTTGCAATCTTTAAGTAAAGATCCAAGAATAAGATTGTGGATATTCTCAAATTTCACTGATTATGTAGATGATACTTTAGAGAAAGGTTATGTAGATGATACTTTAGAGAAAGGTTATACCGTTAGGGATACTGAAAAAGACTTAAATGTTGATGTAATAATTATTTTATTGTATTTTATTTTATTATTAGTTATTGAAAACATGGGAAATAGAAGAAATATAATACAATTAAATTAAAATGAAATCAAGTAATAACTAATAAGTTATTGTTGATATGGTCAAATAATATTAGTTAATTTTGATATGGTTCCAAATAATATTAGTTAATTTTTGATATGGTCAAATAAATATTAATTGAATAAAGAGTATAATTGTATTTGCAATCCGCAATGAGAATTATAATTTAGTATTAAATAATATTTAAATTATTATTGTTGATAGTGGATTAGAGTAAATTAAGGTATTGAACTAAAATATGAGCAAAATATACATATAAAATATTAAGATTGAAATAATAGGTGAGTACAATGAAATTTTTTTGAGGCCAATTATACCTGTAACTTTATGAGGGTCTTTATTCTTAATATCTATTAGTTGTTTTACTATGTTAAAGGACATATGGACAAAATTTACACTGCATATCACACCCACTATTAAGGATAAGTTATCAAAAAAAGAATATCATCTCTCAAGTGTTCAAGTGTTCAAGTTTACACTTTTATTAGTGAAATCATCTCGATCAAAATTGTTCATTTTCAACACATAAAAGAAACTATTAGTAGAGAAGACTAGCTTCACATACCCAATTCTTGATTGTGAGAGTGATTTCGGCAAAATCACAAAGAGAATCATTTGTGGACATGTTTCAAACCAACTAGTGTGGTTCATCGTCAGGACAAGTTGAGGAACAATACCGAGCGATCAGTTAAATAGAGCATGCAGGTCCTTCAACGGCTATATGAATAATGTCTCACAACTTGCAATCTTTAAGTACAGATCCATGAATAAGGTGATGGATATTCTCCCTCCTCCCACCATTCACATTATATTTTAAAAATATATATAATTTATATATTTAAATTATATTTTAAATGTATAATTTTATATTAATTGTGTTTAAATTTTTCTTATACTTTTTTATTTATATCTATCTTCCATCTTAATTTTTGGATATTTTTATTATTTTTGTTTATAAAACTATAAAAATTTGATGATTATGTCGAAGATTTCTAAATAATTGTGTGTTCTCATTGAGATGTACTTTTCAAGTGAACACTTTACCTATCTTTAGAGATAGAAAGCTTAATTCGATGACACTAAAAGTGTTAGGTCATGAATAAACAAGACCCTTAGAGAAAGGATATAACGGTTAGGGGTTAGGGATACTGAAAAAGATTTAAATGTTGATGTAATAATTATTTTATTTTATTGTTAGTTATTGAAGATTTGAAAAATAGAAGAAATATAATACAATTAAATTAAAATGAAATCAAGTAATAAATAATAAGTTATTTTTGATATGGTCAAATAATATTAGTTATTTTTTATACGGTCAAATAGATATTGTTGATATAAAGAATCTAATTTTATTTGGAATCTACATTGATAATTATAATTTAGTATTAAATAATATTTAAATCAGTATTATGTTGATTGTGGATTAGAGTAAATAAGGGATCAGAGTAAATTAAGGTATGGACTAGATAAACGGAAATATATATATATATATATATATAATATATTATATATAATATATAGTATATATATATATATATATATATATAATATAATATTAAGATTGAATCAAAGAAATTTATAATTAATTATAGTTATATTAACATCATTTAAGATTGGTATTGAAATAGGATAGGGGGAATATAAATATATTAAGGTTAAATTAGGTAAATTATAATAAATTAGAGATAGATTAATATCATTTAAGATTGGGTCAAATTAACATTAATACTCGAAATCATAGCCCAATATTAATATTAGAATAGAATAGGTTTTGACAATTTGTTAGCAATTAGATTCGAATTATTAAATAATATTAGTTGGTAATTGGATTTGAGTTATTCCGAGTAAAATTGTACTCTTTGTAAAAATGTAAAAATAATATCAAAAATAAATTTATTATTTAGTACTTGATTCCATTTTACTTTAATTGTATTAATTTTTTTTTATTCCTCAGTAAATAATTACTATTAAATAAATGTTTGAATCCTTCGTATTATCTCTTGTTATATTTTATAACGGTTATATTTTATTCCTATTTATTGATGTTGTGACACTTTTCATATCTTTGTATTCAGGCTTTGTGACCCATAATGAATTAAGCAAAGTATTTCGGTAAGAAATCACAAAAGAGAAATTTTTGGCCAACATGTTTTGAACCAAAGTGTGATTCATCATGTGGACCAGATGAAGAGGCAAAACATGGCAAAGGCTTAAGCAAAGAGCAATGTAGAGACTAATTTTTTTCAAGTAAGGACTATATTTGATATTTAAATTATAATATTAATT
>APFE031395463.1:60168-70757 GCA_000404065.3 Pinus taeda
TAGGAATTGATATTCATCACAAGCTCAACTGGAACTATAGCATTGAGAAAAGGATTAATGGGGGTGGAAAGCTTATTTTGGTCTTGAAAATAATTGTAAAACGGCAAACTTTGTAATGTGGGATAAAAAGAAGTTCCTCTTTGAAACTTTAGTCACTCTTGTTATCTTATATGGATGTGAGGTTTGGGGTTGCAGCATCTCTAGAAAATCCTTGAGAAAGATTGAGTAAATCCAGAAGCATCGTATAACCTGAAAATTAAAAGCAATACACCCTATCCTATTCCCCTTATAGAAGTAGGTCTTTCCCCTATCGAGAGCCTAGCTATGACTAGACTTCTGGTGTACAAGCACAAACTCAATAATATAGGAGATCATAGACTTCCTAAGCTAGCTTTAAATTCCAGCCAAAACCACCTAAGGCTCAAGCGGGGGTGGTATAAAGACACGAGGGCTTGGTTAAACCATTGGGAGATCAATGAGAATGATGCATTGCAAAACATTAAAAACATTAAAAATATTGTTACTTCTAAGTTCAAAAAAAATTGTGGTGTGAAAAAGATTTAACAGCTAAAAGAAAATTAAGTTATTATAAGAAGGTCATCAACCCCACCCTAGAAGATCAAAAGTATCTCTCTGTTTTAACTAGCTCAAAGAAGAAAATTAATATAGGGAAGATTAGAACGAACTCTCATGAGCTCCATAGTGAAACAGGTTGTTGGGCAGTTCCTAAAATACCATGGATGGATCTGCAATCTCTGTGAGAATCGGAACATCGAGGATGAAAACCACTTCCTCTTAGAGTGCCCCGCGTACAACCACATTAGATCTCAGTTTCATAATCTCTGTGGCAATACTGACCTTCCTAGCCTTTTAAGATGTCAAAATTATAGTGAGGTTGGGAGGCTTCTCTCCAAGCTTTTTGAGCATAGGAATAAAATCTTAAATCAAACTAAATAATTTGTTTCTTTGAGTCCGATAGACCAAAGTTTGGTCTCCGGGGACGTTAACCATAATCATCATCATAATTGCAAAACTTAACTAATAAACATTTTGAAAATTAATAAAAGTAATTGTATAATATTTATAACACTTTAATATTTAAGTATTTTAAAAAATGGATGAACAATGCAAGACTAATATAGAAGATATTGTCAATAGTTGTGTATTTTTTTAAGATAGCATAGTAAATAAAGGAAACATCATTAATCATAACTAGCATAGATCTATTTTAATTCTCGATTTACCAAGCGTGAAGAGGGTTGTATATCAAAAGATTTGATCCCTCTAGGCACTAAGCTAGTTTAATTCCCCCCTTTAAATAGGCTACATTCCACGTGAATATCATGGGTTCTCGATACCATGGGCCGTTTTTATTTTTATTTTTATAAGGTTATTTTTTTCTTTATATATATTATTTTTTTTTTACGGAGTTAAAATATTTCATTATATTAATTTTTTTATTTAATTTACTTTTAAATTTAATTTTATTGATTTAGTCAAAATGTTAACTTTGCATTACAACCTACCATACTAGGTTAATTTTAATTAAAATCCTACAAGGATTTTTAAAAACATGAGTTTAAATTGTTTAGTCTGCATAGAGTGTCCAAAAAAGTTTTCAAGGTATTGAATCCATTTATGTATTTAAAAATGTATTTTGAATAACAAAATCTTGAAAATATATTGTCTCGTTTTAGTGAATTATGGTGAAAAAAATCATTTCTACTATAAATTAAACAACGCCTAAAATTTTGAAGTTTAACAACTATGACTTAGATTTACAAATATCCTTGCCGAATTTTCTCTAAATATGACCAAAATTTCCATAACTTTCCAAGCAACTCCTCCCCCTCCTTAAACTACGACATATGTAAAGACTTAAATACACTTCATCTTATTATTCATAGATTATGTGAAATTATATATATATAAAAGGTGTGGATCTCAATTAGATTTTGTGAGTATGACTAGTTTGCAAAATATTAAATCATTAATAATTTATAATTATCTTATTATTTATCAAAAAAACGACTGAAAACTTAAGCGGTTCAAACATAAAATTCACATTCAACATGTATATTGTTCAATAGTAAAAGATTGCCGACTAAAATGTTTATCGAAGTTTCAATTTTTGAATTACAAATTTTATTTCATACCTACAACTCGGATTCAAATTTGGAAATTACCACGTGTGTATTATTGATGGTAAAAATCAATATATTTAATATATATATATTTATTTATTTATTGATCGATCATCCAATTTTATGAGAAAATGAAAATCATATAGAGATTTGATTCATATAAGCAATAATTATGTTGGATATTTAATAATATTATTTATATGGCATATAAATTACACATTTTTTATTTATAAAAATATTTTAATTTTTAATTTTTTAAAATTCTAAAATATATATTTATCACATATTACTATAACAATTGCTTATTTAAAAAAATTTACATATAACCAAACTTTATTTATGTGATAACAGTGATTAAACTTTCGGATATTTTTTTATGTATGCATCAGAATTCCAAACAGACCTGACAAATCTTAATACTATAGTTTAGTGACACTCTTAAGGGAATTAATTCGGGCAGCTCAGCTATTAGTACACGTTGCTTATGCATTTAATCTTCCTGTGTTTGACACTAGAAGGATCTCGTAGCTCGAGACACTTGGCGTAGTTTGCTCCCTTCGATGGAGATCTAATGGTCCTCGGCATCTAGGGTTTAATGAGGTAACCGTTCCCTCAGCCCCTTGTCGCGAATGGATTTGTTTGGGTTATGTTGTTCCTACGTTTCTCTGCTCTGCAACTGAGCCAAGCCATCTTTGCGACAATGAGGATTTTAGTCTATCTAAGCTTGGTTTGATGGAAAGCTGCAACAAACCCCATCCTTCAGGTACCCTGCGAATTTTGCCTTTCTCCTCGATGTGGATTCTTACTTCCTATTTTTATCTTTGTTTCGAAGTTGCACATGCAAGATTCTTTGTTCATTCGGTCTACTATGTAGGGAATGTATGCTTCCGTCAGCTTACCCCTCCAAATGAAGGTGAATTCAGAGACCATTGTGTTCGTAGAGGTAATGACAGTTTTAACAGGGTTTTTGGGTTTCCATTTTTCCTAATTCGAGCGGCTGCTAACTCGATATGAGGGTTTATGGCACAGGTGGTCTTCAACATCCCAACATTGACTTCTCTCAAGTACCTTTTAGCTTATCTAAGTAATAATTTGCTTTTAATGTTAAGGGTTTCTCTTTTAATGATGTTTACTATGAAATTGCAAGACTATCGAGCTTTGCCGAAACCCTCCTCTTGTGGAGGTGTTGGGCTCAAAGGCATCATTCTTATTCATGGTTACCGTCTTCTGGTTTTTAGGTTGGTTTCACTATTGAAACCCATGGCGGTTTATCTTTCTTAGATATTTTCGTTTGTATAGTGACTACGCTTGCAAACACTCCACTAGATGCTACCCTAGTTTTTCTGGTTGAAAGTGTGAAATTAGGCAAAGGCTACAAGCCAACCATAATTTGCATTTGAATACTTTGTGTTTAAAATAGGCTTTGGGTACTCGGCGAACCGAGTTGTTCCAAGTTCCTCATGGCATAGTTATATGTATATTTGGCCTTGCAGAGGGTTTAACATTGGTCTATTTCCTGATGAGTCTGTAATTTTGGTTTGTAAATATTTTGAGGGTTTGAATTTAATGTTGATATCGACATTTACGTTTCATGGTTTATCATCCCTTTCGGTTTTGTTCAGTTTCCTATGTCGAAGCTTGTCTGCCTTGGTTACATTTGACTCTACGGAGCCTGCATACGGATTATTGTTTTCTTTTGATTAAGTTATGAATACATGGACTGTGATAACTCATTTTACCAGAATTGATTGAGTATTACTCGACCTTTGAATTTGATAATGAGTGTTTTCTTTCCAGTTATTAAATTTAGAAAAAGCTAGCTTTGCTCTTAGCATTCTAACAATTTCCATGTATGTAAATTTAGTTCTCTATTATTGTGACTGTTGGGAAAGAATTATGTTGGGCTATTACTCGTGATTGTCACATATTTCATATATGTGTACTACATACAGCTAGGCCAATGCATATGCATAGTATTAAAAATGTTATGTCTCAACATTTAGGATGTTCTCGGTTTAAACATAATGTTAACAATTCTTTGTTTAAGTATATATATATATTCCAAAAGAAAAATCGTAATTTTATTAATTAAAACAAAATTACATGTTGCAGATGTTGTGGCGTATTCCATCATCAATCATTGATTGCTGGTCAAAGTTCATGAAAGCAAGAAAATAATGTACAAGTGGGGAAAAGTCATGCTTTTCGCCCTTTTTTCTTCTCAACCTTTTTCCACTCCCCTTGAGTCAGTAATGTAGATACGAGTGCTAGTGAAGTGTCAACCACAAGTTGGGGGTTGTCTTTATCAGAGTCTGAGGTGTCTGATAAGTGTTGTCATTTGCTTATGCTAGTATCCATTGTTTCTGGTATTTTTGCCTACTGAGAATCCATCAGATCTTGTGGATTTAAATCCTCTGCTTCTGGATCTTTATTCATCTGATTGTTCTCTTTGGGCATGACATGTTCAGCATCCTCTTCCTCCTCCTCTTTGAAGAGTGGTGGAGGAAATTGCCATCCCTTGGATTTTTTCCCTGATTTCTTCTTCCTACGAATGTCTTTTTTGGCTTCTGGACACGTGTTTTGTAGATGTCCTGTTTGTCGGCAAGTTCCGCATTTGAATGCTATATTTTCATAATCTAAAACCTGTGTCTAGCACCTCTGTTAATGCTTCAGTTGAATTCGATCTGGCAAACCTCTATTGAGATCTACTTCCACACAAATTCGTGCGAATGTGTAGATTCTTTCCTCCAGTGTTTGGGTGTCCATTTTGATATAACTGCCAATGGTTTTACCGATTCCTTTAAGGATTAGTTGATTCCAAAGATGTATTGGGAGGTTGTGCAAGTGTACCCAAACTAGCATCCTTGAAACAACCATTGTGTTTGCATCAAATTTTGGAAACCATGGTGTGATGAAGAGACCCATGGACCCCCAGAGCCAAGGTCCTTCTCGCATTATAATATCTCTAGCCTCTGCTAAAGGGAAGTTCACTATGAAGAAACCCTTGGAGAAGAAATGTATTTCACATTGTGTAGTCCAGTTTGTGAAAATCCAATGAAATAGCTCAACAGGCTTGGGCCAAAAACAGTTGAATCTACAAATTATAGCTTGATTTTCAAATATAGTACAGTGCTCATCTGTTTCTGGTATATCTATGTTTAATTATGGGGTATAATTCAGTTGCTCCACAATATATGGCTCTGGTTCCATTGCTGCTTGTTTTGGTGTTGTTGTGGATGTATTTTTCCCTTGGATAATGTTTTTGAAAGATAGGCCTCCATTTTTTTCCCCTGATGTGTTTCTGCGCTTTTTGCTGAGCAACTCCCAATTCCTTCTCCCTTATAAGGATTTTTACTGTTATTAGGCACACCACCTCTTAGTCTCAGATTGAGAATAATGGTTGATACAGGTGCGATTTTATAGTCCATAAGAGGCTTGGAGTCCTGGAGTGCTCTGCCCCCATGTATAAAATTTTGTAAACTGGTGGGATATCCAACTTGTTGAGAAATAAGGTTCTTCAGATGCATCACACTATCGGTTCCATGTACCCAAATTAAATGTGTTTTTCTGGTAGGGGATTTAACAAAAACTTGGAAACGAAGGGTACTTACTAAAGATCTGGGTTTTGTTGCCATTTGGGAGTAGCTTGTCCATGCTACAGCAGTTGCGTTTTAGCTCATTGTGGGATCTGTGTTCCCTAACAGGGTTCTGGTGCCCTGTTCCCATTGACTGTCTTCCCATATCTGCGTTGAGGGACCAGTTGTGTGTGTATTATTGTCCCCACATTCAAACCATGTCCGGTCTAATGGAGACCTTGTAGTTTTTTTGGCTGAAGAGGGGAGGGTTCTTTGTGGTCGGCTATTGGAGTCCAACTAGTTGGTCCAGCTTCCATCAACATACCACTATCCCATTTAATCATCTGCCTTATCGCACATCCTTTTCTGTGTGCCCTGGCAAGGCCCTCAAGTATCTGTCCCTGACTGGGATGCGATTAAGCACTCTGGCGGTAGCGAGATACTCTATACCCGGGGGGATACGCTGCATTTCCACAGCAAAAAGTTACCTTAGGTGAGCTCCGACCATCTGCCTAGAACTGCCATCGCGCCAGTTTGATCTTACTTCCCCACGAGCTGTCCAAGGGATGGCAGGTGTTGGCGGCGCCTTTACCCTTATTGTTGTCCAGGAGGTCCCTATTTTCATTATCTTTTTTCGTCTCTGATATTTCCCCCTTATCTCTGGTGGTCTTAAGCAGTAAGAGAAAACCCATATGACAGGCATGCTTTGACCTTGTTTCCCCTTGATTGCATTCTTCCCCATGGGAAGTACTCCATTCCAATTCGCTTGCGAGCCAATGTCTTGGTTTTTCAGGGCGGATTGATGTTCCAGTGTGTGCCCCCCTTGATGCCAGAGCCCTCCTGTGACTAGGTTCCTTGATTCCTTGGGTGCCATCCAAGGGGCACTTCTTGGCGGCCGCTCCAGACCTCGTTTGCCCGCTCATCGGAACCCTAGCTCCCTCCATTTTTGCTTGAAGCATCAATGACTTCATATATATATATGTGTGTGTGTGTGTGTGTGTGTGTGTGTGTTCTTTGTTCTCTATGTAATAGGAACAATTATCTATTTAAATATATCATAATTCTCTACTTAAATACATAAGTTGTTCGGCATTCAGACTAATAATATTTCTCTGATTAAATATGTAAGTTATTTCATACTAGCTTAAAGTACAAAACAAACAATTTCGGATTACCTAGCATAAGCACAATCATGTTATTATCCATTAATCATTGTAGACTCATTATTTCAATAATCACTAAGTTAAAGAGTTTGATTACTTGTCTGTTCACCGCCTTGTAGTTACGTAATTCCTCTTCAGGAAGGTCTCACCACCCAACTGTGAGTCTGGCAATTACGTCCAGACTCTCCCTCGAGCTCTTCCTACTCCGAACAGTAAAATGAGTCTGTTGCAGTCAGGTATCTTGGGCATCAAGACTCACTGTCTAGCCTCAGGTCACATACCTCTCTGATTGTACTCAAGGTTTTCCCACTGGTTTATTCCACCCAACTCAAGGAATTCTGGGTAGCAATGCTCTGCTCCCTTGACCCATCTAGTATTCTATTCTTTATGTCCTCCTCCAACCCCCTAGACATTCCTTGAATTACTCTTTTGAGGAGATACATGAGTAACCACTTTAACTATCTCAGGAGGTTAAGAACTGTTTCTTTCAGTTCTTGTCAAAATAATTTAACTCTTAATATTCATTAATTAAATAATAAATATGTTATGGCCTTCCAGCCATAGTTCTTTAATATTCAGTGTTAAGTCTTTTATGACAAAGTAAAAAGATAAAGTAATAAGTAAAACATGGTAACCCAAATTAAATGTCTATGCAATGTGACGTGTTACATCCCCCCCCCCCCCTTATGGGGAACATCATCCCTAGTGTTCTTCATGGTTTATGAAAATAACGTCAGATAAGCTTTCCGCATAAAATCTTCTTCTTCCCAGGTGGCCTCTTCCAGGCCAAGGTGCTTCTATTGCACTTTAACCTGGGTGATGGCTCGTTTTCGCAATGTGGTTTCTTTCTGATCGATAATACGAAGAGGTTATGCCAGAAACTCTCCTTCCAGTTCGACCTGCACATTTTACAACATGCTATTAAAAATTTTTCAAAACATCAAATTATACACTATTTGTTCTCTTAACTTATTACCTATACATTTTCCAAGTTAATTATATGTTGAGGCTTGTACACATATTTTTTTAACAAGGAGACATGGAAGATATTGTGGACCCAGATATGGCTTGGTAATGTGAGTTTGTAAGCTACAGGTCCAATCCATTCCAAAACTTGAAAAGGACCATAGTACCAGGGTGTTATGCTAGCTTAGCACAACCCCTCCCTTGCAAAGTGCTTTTTTCGTGGATTTACTCTCAAGTACACAGGATCCCCTACTTGGAATTCTCTATATGTTCTTCTTTTATCTGCATAAGCCTTTTGTCTCTCTTGGGAAGCTTTTGAATTTTGATAAATTTTCTTAACTGTCTCCTCCATCTCAGCTAACATATTAAGACCCAATATTAGTCTATTGACAGGTCTATTCCAATCTATGGGCACCCTGCACTTTCTTCCGTACAACACCTCAAAGGGGCTCATTCCCAACAACTCATGGTATCCGTTATTATAAGCAAACTCCACTAAATGGAGGTAATCTTACCACTTATGTGGTTGTTGCATCACAAACATTCTTAACATATCCTATAGAATTCGATTCACTCGCTCCGTATGCCCATCCGTTTGTGGGTGGTATGTGGTACTAAATTGAATCTGTGTATCCAATCCAGAAAAGGGCGTTTTCTAAAAGGTGGATGTAAATTTTACGTCCCTATTAGAAATTATCACCTTGGGTATCTCGTGCAATCGGAAATTTTCTCTCATAAATATGTCTGCAATTTCAATAGTTTTGTAAGTGGATTTTACCGATATGAAATGAGCAGTTTTTTTTAGCTTATCAACCACCACCATAATTGAGTCATGTTGCTTCTTGGTGCGAGGTAAACCGATGATGAAATCCAGGGTAATTGTCTCCCATTTCCACTCATGGATGGGCAACGATCACAGTAGTCCAACAGGATGCTGATGCTCCACCTTCACTAATTGACACTCCAAACATTTAGTTAGGTATATAGTGATATCTTTTCTTCAACCTGGCCAGAAATAACCTTTCCTAATGGCAAAAAGTAATTTCTGGTACCCTAGGTGGGCAACATAAGGTTTCTCGTGAAATTCATCCAATATCAGTTGTTTGACAAAATTTTGATTGGGAACATAAATTCGGTTTCTGAAAGTTAGCATTTTATCCAACTTTATGCCATATTCATACTATTCCCCCTTCCTTTAGGCATCAATTACCTACTTCCAAAGAAAGGCATACTCTGGATCCTTAAGGGAGGCTTCCTTAATTATATCAGGGAGGTTTGGTCATACCTGGTTCAATTGCACCTCATAAATACAATGCAATTTTCTGCTTAATGGATTGGCTACCCAATTTTCCTTTCCCTTAAGGTGCTTCATTTCAAAGTCAAATTCGCTCAAAAATGTTGTCCATGTGGCATGTAGGGTGTTTAGGCTGGATTGGTTGAAGAAATTTGTAAGACTACTATGACCTGTTAATAGCATAAATTTCTTTCCTAGTAGGTAGTGTCGCCACATTTTAAGCGCATGTACTACTGTCGTTAATTCAAGATTGTAGGTAGAATATCGTTGCTCATATTTTTTCAATTTGCAGGATTCATAAGCTATAACTTTCCCTTCTTGCATTAATACTCCTCCAACACCTTCCTTTCTTGCATCTGTGCAAACCACGAAAGATTTCTCTTGGTCTGCTACTTTTAGTACAAGTGCAATAGTAAGTAATTGTTTCAATCGTTCAAAGCTTTGCTGGCATTCAACTGTCCATCGGAAATTTCGTCCTTTTTTCTGTAACGAGGTCATGGCAAAGGCAATTTTCAAGAATCCTTCAATGAACTGGCGGTAATAACAGGCTAAGCCCAAGGAGGATCTAATATCAACAACATTCTTTGTGGTGGCCCATTCCATAGTGGTTTTAATCTTTTCCTGATCCACCGTTATACTCTCTACTAATATGACATGACCTAGATACTATATCTTGCTTTTGTAGAAGTCACACTTGCTATACTTAGTGTATAATTGATTGTCTCGTAGAGTCTGCAACACCATTCTCAAATGCTTTTCATGTTCCACCTGATTCTTAGAGTAAATCAATATATCGTCAATAAAAATAAGCACAAACTTATCTAAGAGATAAGTATGGCTGGAAACTGCAACACCATTCTCAAATGCTTTTCATGTTCCACCTGATTCTTAGAGTAAATCAATATATCGTCAATAAAAATCAGCACAAACTTATCTAAGAGATAAGTATGGCTGGAAAATATCGTGCATCGTTCAAATTATATTTTATTATTATATTATATACAATTATATTTGAAAATGTATATATTTATATATTGTGTTTGATTTTTCTTATACTTTTTATTTAATTTGTCTTCTTTTAATTTTTGAATTTTTTATTGTTTCTCATTTTATAAATTATAAAAATTTGATGATTATGTCGAAGATTTCTGAATAATTGTGTGTTCTCATTGAGATGTAATTTTCAAGTGAACACTTTACCTATCTTTAGGGATAGAAGGCTTAATTTGATGATATTAAAAGTGTTAGATCATGAATAAATATGGATAGGATAAGACCCTTAGAGAAAAGATATAACCGTTAGGGATACTGAAAAAGATTTAAATATTGATGTAATAATTATTTTATTTTATTGTTAGTTATTGAAGATTTGGGAAATAGAAGAAATATAATACAATTAAATTAAAATGAAATCAAGTAATAACTAATAAGTTATTCTTGATATGGT
>APFE031395463.1:87315-120125 GCA_000404065.3 Pinus taeda
ATCTTAACTCTAGATCTATCAAGCGTTGAGAGGGATCGAATCTCTCGAGGTGCAAACCTCTTTTTTGAGTGCAAAACTTGAGGAAAAGTTTGCACCTTGAGAGATTTGATCCCTCTCGGCACTTGATAGATCCAGAGTTAAGGTGGATTTAGGATCATTATATGGAAGTTAAATATAGATATGGAAGGGGTGGTAAGGGTTTAGGATTTTTCATTTTAAGAAATAAGAAGAATTTGGATATGCTTGGGGTTTTGGTAATGCTTTTAACAATGTGACCAAGGCCTATGTTCTCTACTAAGAACTAAAATAAATTGTAAATTTAGAATTCAAGAGGTGATTATTATTGGATATTTAGCAAAAATAAATTGTCATATATTCTCTTGGAATAACCCTTTGGACTTAAAAATTAAATCAAAATTTTAAATGAATTTTCGAGTTGTATCAAGCCATCTAAAGAAACAATGCTTCCATGTTTTGAGACGCAATAGCATTAAGGCTGACTGAGTGACAAATTTGGGGGTCAACCTTAACAAGGGAGGAGGGACTTTGATCTATTCCCTTACTCTTTAATCAAGACTATGTATGTATTGATTTATAATTAGCGCCCCACTCTCTAGCATGAGAAGGAGACTCATGGCTTATTCATGCAAGGATAAATATATTATAATTATGTATGGGAGTTAGTCATATGATTGATTTCCCCAACACTTTGATATTGATTCTTTGAGGCGCTCCAACGTGAAGCATAGATGTATAATCAATGAAGTAATTGGGACAATGATTGTGCAAGACTTGGATGATTTGACACTCATGAGTGGGAATTTAAGAATGGCCTAGAAGGTAGTTGGTTTCAGGTTGAGAGATGATCATGTCATGATCCATCCTATGGGAGTCAATGCATCAAAGTTTAATGATTTTGCGCAAAGAATGATTTTGGGCCAACTATGTTCCGTTAGGTTGTTAATCCATTTAGTTAATATAGCTATGAAGGTATTATAGCCGCTACACCCACCCTCCAAAATTTATCCTTAGCTTCGTTTTGGAGCCTCCCTAACAACCATCCTTAGCAGCATGTTGTGCACTATCCAAGTACATAGGCTTCAGTTGAGTTTCAGTGGCCTGCCAGCCTATGCATGTTAACTTGTTTGTCTCCCACTACAGGCTGTCATTTCAGACTTAGTCAATTTTCTAGCTAAGGTGCTCACCTTGTAAATTGCGTAATTCTGGGGGGTAACCAGCCTTCCCTCCAGAAATTGCATGATCTAGCTGGGCTGCCTGCTGGGCTCTAGAAATGCACAATCCAACCAGGCAATCTTCCCTCCGAAAAATGCGCAATTCAGCCCAACACTGGGCTTTAGCTCAGAAATTGCACAAAACTATGGTTGATAGTGAGGGCTTCAGTCCAGAAATTGTGTAATGCATGAGGGACAACCAATCTTGCTCAACCCAGAAACTACGCAAATCTCATCCCCAAGCTTGTAGACTGTTGCATGTGCTTTCAGGTTGACTAGTTCCCCCAGGATTGAGCAATCTCTATTTGTATGCATGGGTTGTTTTTTCCCGAAAAAGAAAAAGGCAAAAAGCAAAAAAACATCCCTAGATTTTAGGAATTTATTTTTAGTAGCTAGAGGTTACAGGCAAATATCGTTTTTGAAACTTCCCTCCAAGTGTGGATTTTTCCTAGATTTGTAGCATGCGCGTCATAAGCCTCATCCTCATCAAGACTTATTCATTCGACGTTGCAAATCTCATTCCTCACATTGATCTTGGAGCTTTGACATCCCAAATCACATCTAGGAGTCCTTGGCACATTCAACTCAACTTTTTCTGGGTAAGTTTTCTTTTCATGTCAATGGTTGCTTTTATGTCATTTTTTGTATTCGCTTTGAATGGATGTTGTTTGCTTGGCTTTATTGAACACTTGTTGTTGTTTTAATGCATGTTAGCTTGTAGAAGTGTTGTTTTAAGTTTTTCATTGCATCTCACTATTGTTGCATGCATGCCATTGTCTTTGCACTTATGGCCATCGTTGTGGTGACTCGCTTCACACACATGCTTGTTTTCCCTTTTTCTGAATCTAGCACTCACTGATTGCATGCATAGTCATTCACTCTTGCTTACACTTATCTTCACCATGCATTCAGAGCTTTTCATGTTTTCAGTTGCCCGTCGGCAGGTCTAGGCTGCCTTGGCTTAGACATTGCCTTGCTCGGCTAGAAATGTGCATTTCTGAGAGTGAAGTCTTTGCCTTCGATTAAGAAACTATGCAAATCTGGCCGAGCATTGGCCTATAGGCTTGCTTTGTGCAATTCTGAGAGGCAATGCCCTGCTGGCCCCAGAAATTGCACAATGCAGTTTGCTGGGTTTGCATGTCCTTGCTGACTGAAATTGCGCGTTGTGCAATTTTAGTCCTCAGTAGGCCAAGTTGAACTAGGAATTATGCAGTTTCAGTAGTCAGTCAGACTCCTGATAGCCCGAACTGTGCCTTGCATAGTTTTGGTAGTCAGTTTCCTAGCCTCTTGGTGAAAATTGCACAATCTTCCCAGTCAATCACCTGGGTATGTTGCATGTCAATCCTCAAAGTTGTTTTAGTTTTCAATTGATAGATCTCTTGCCATGAGTGTTACTATGTCTCCAGGTATCGTAGGTGCTCGTCCATCTCTCATCAGTACAGGTACAATGGCCTCTAAGAGAGAAGGGTCAAAGGACACCGTTGAGATTGCAACTTGATATGCAGTTAAGCAAGTGTCTATGAGCTTACCCATATATGAAGACACCAATATGTTCATAGACAAGGATATCAAGATGAAAGAGAGAAACACCATCAACAACAGAGAATAGCAGACCCACACATGATAAAGGAAACAGGAAGGTTGTTGATATCGCAGAGGTAGAGCAGACCTACAAGTTAAAAGTAGATCCACTTGTGTTGAAAGTAGCTTTCGAGATTGAGGCTAAGAGGTGAAAGCGCGATAAGAGAATCATGCAAAGGAAAAGAGAGAAACAAAAGATGGAGGAAACAGAAAAGGACTTGCAAGAGTTGAAGTAGCAACTCTTGGAAGGATGAGAGTTGCACATAAGAGAGAAGGAAGCGCAGAAGGAATAGGTACCACAGGAGGCAAAACATGCACAGATTGATGAAATTGTGCCCATACAGGTTATAGACTCATTCAAGAAGCTGGCACAGAGCAGACGGGGTGAGAAGTCATAGGAGCATGACATAGCTCAAGAGATTGAACAAATGCTAGAGCAGATGGATACAGATATGGTCTAGCTAGAGTAAAATCAGGATGTTGACCTCATGCCTCGAAATCAAGAGGTTACCCCACTGGCTTCACCAGATCTTGAAGCAGAGCAAGTCCCAAGAGCTGAAGGTGACAGAAAGATCCTTGAATACAATCTGGGGGCGGAGATGCATAAGATATCTTTCAACGAGTCACAACATAGAGTTATGCAATCGCACGGAGTGCCCACTCCAAATGTTCACATATCTCCTGCGCAGTTTGAAGAATGAGTGATCGTATCCAATGTGTGCAAGCATCCAGTAGCATCGGCAGATGCTACCAGGGCATATGCTAGAGCCACCAGCTCGAGTGTTCGATTCTTGATAACGAAGAAGGAGCGCATGGCTAAGGAGTTACAAGCGACTAAGCAGGGAGGAGAACATGTTACATCATCCACTAGAGCAAAGTTAAAGAGAGCGAGACTGGATGGAGAATCATCCCTTGAGATAGTCATGCAGACGTTGTATTCCAAATTTCGTCACCGTGCATAAGTCAGTTGTCCATCTCAATGGTTGGCATCAGCAATATGCTAGGAGAACACACATCTTGTCAAATCTGTACACTAATGTCGATCACATGAAAACATGGAGAATGAGGTACAAAGTAGCCCCATTGCACTTGCCAAAGATGATGAAGCCCAAGGCAGTAGAGTTGAAGGCATGCACTTGGAGTCAGATCCAGAACTATGAGGAACTCTCACAGCTCATCACCAAATTACAGGCTTCACATGCATGGGTGTTCAGAAGCATGGATGTCATTGTGTGCATGCACGCAATCCCATCCATTGGAACACTCAGCAAGGTGAAGACAAAGAACCAAGTCAGACTAGAGCTTGACATGTACTTTGATGAGTTGATGCATGTAGCCACCAGCACATACTTGGAGATCAACGCAGACACTATGCATCGGTATGTTGTTGGTCCGACTGCACTCAATACTATGATGTGCATGTTAACAGACGAGTTGGACAGAGATGCCAAATCAGTGTACCTGGATGCAACAGAGGCAAGATTTCGCTTTTAGGATGTCACCATTGAGCATGCAGACACCATCACAAACTACCAAGCTTGGCATCAGTTCACCACCATCGATCATCGTGAGGATGTAGAAGATTTGGTCTTCCCATAACTGTCTGAGTCTTAGTGATAACTTACATGGCTTGCTCAAGCCTATTTTGTCTCACATGGGTACATTTGCAGATTTTAATGTAATCTTGTAAAAGAAAAAGACCAAGTGTCGATAGTAGAGTGTAACAATCATGTAGTAGTGGAAGAGTCATGAGGGTAGGTGAAGAGCTAGAAATGGGAATGTCAAGGGTCACCCCACCTTTTGCTATTTATAGAACCTCAGAACTCATTGTACATGATTTTGGGAGCCAACCTTCCTATAGGTGTATCTTAAACAAAGCTTGGAGTGTATTGTAACGAGCCTTGGATTCTCCACAGTGCAGAGCTAGTATATCTCTTTGGAGGAGCAGGTGACAGCGACTGTAACGTTTCGCTGTCGGGACTAGTGGTTGTTCTTAGTTGTATGTATGATTGGAGCTCTCACCTACTTAATATAACAGAGCCAACACATTTCATGCATACATTGTTATTGTATTTCAGCTATCTTGGTTACTCTAATGATATATGTAGTTGTTGTTTACACATGTATGTATGGACTTTTATATATATGTTTGTATGAATCTTATCAGGATGTGATGTTAGTTTAACCATCACTTTGGATCATTAGATAACCTTCTTTCTATCTTGTGATGTATCTCTCTCGTGTGTTCCCTTTCAAGCTGCATGCTTTCACAAGTTTCTAAGGGGCACACTCATACCCCCGTTACGTGTGTTAGAGCCTCTCATGCACCTTCCTTGACTTGTTGCATATGTCACACCCTTGCTACCAACAAGGACATCTTACTCACGGTCAAGGCGATACCGTACTACCCCACTGCTGGGACTCCTACACAAACGGTTTGAGATCTAGTTGGGACTTCTTACCAGGGAGATCCCCTCACATGTTGGCGGGTGTTGAACCTCAAAATTACCCTCTCCTTGATAGCTTTTCTCACCTTTTCCCCTTGATTTTCCATAAGATTACAGATCCCAATCGATGATAAATGATAGATTTTGACTTAAGGAAGGCATTAAACGATTGACATGTTATATTTTTATGTTTTTTCTATTTGAATAAATTTTTGCAAATTAGCTACAGAACGTAGCCTATTCTGCCGCTAACTATGTATTTTGTAGCTACTTCCATGGTCTGGTAGGTTCCAAGTGTCAAATGAATAATCCGGCCACATGGGCATCTCTACAATTGTCTCCACATGGATTTTGTCCTATTCACTCAACCCAGATCGACAAGGAAGCAAGCTCAAGATCATAGTCAAAGGTGGAGTCAAACATATGATACCTGGAAGCAATAGGACTCTTTGTCTACTCTTTCTTGGTTAATCAATAAATCTAACAGTTTTGTTGCAAGCATTAACTCGGATCAGCCACCTGCATTAACGGTTATGTTGAAAACATCTCGCTCAAATTTAAGTCACCTGTAGCTGATCAGACGTTTACATAGTTTTGTTGTAATACGTATGAGCCACCTATAGCTAGTTTTCCTCAAAGACAGTTATGATTATTTCCTTTTAAATACTGGTTGTACAGAACAGAGGGGGGTTCGAAGAATTTGATGTATTAAGTTCAGACTTTCAGCTCTATATTTTGGGACTTCGTTCTTTTCTATAATATAAGTCATGTGTTGACTAATGATCGTTTAAGAGAGCATTTTCAATTAGTTAGCAGCTCAACCCAGTGATTTGCAGAGGGCCCCTACACTAAAGGAGGTTTTCTTTCCATTCGTTTTCTGTTTGGTTTTAATTTCATTATTTTCTTTTAGCAGTATTTCTAACTTCGGTTGATTTATTTTAGTTTTGATCAATAGCATAATGTTAAAACTCAATTGTGCAGTCTTGTTCTTCCAACACATTTCATGGAAGGAAACGATTTTGTTTCTAAACAGAGTAAGGTTGAAGTAATGAGAATGCACTATTGTCTAGCTTACTCATTGTTTTGTTATTTATTTTCTAGGACAGATTTGTCAATCCATTGCGTTAATGAATGTTTTTGTTCACCATTTCAAGTTGATACTCATCCTAAACTAAATGGTTAAACATTCACTTCACACAATGGTTGAAATCAGTCAGTTACCTTTTGCATGATTCATTTAGTTATCTAGATCATAAAGTACAGAAAGTTGCTTGTATCCCATCTCAAGAAGGTTATCTTTCAAAATTGAAGGTTAGAGTAATTAGAAGTACTTAAGTTGATTTCATTCTTTGTATTTATTTCAACATGCATTATAACTTCACCCTTAATTTTAAGAATTAGATTCATGACTTGGGATTAATGATGAGATAGGACAGATGCTTTGTTTTTCCTTTCACGGAACTTCCAGGACCAATGAAAGTGCTTCTAGTACCGATTCAAAATAGAACTCTTCTTTAAATTAGATTTTGACTAGTTTCAGCTCTTGGTTCACCTATAGGAAGTTTAGATTCAGTTTCTCATAGTTCAAATTGTACATCATTAGGAATCAAAGAACAAAAACCCCCAAAACAATATAAAAATACAAAACAACGAAGTAAGAAGGGTTAACTAAGCACATATAGTGCACTACACTTCATCAGCTTACAAACCTCGGTTGATAATTTATGCAAGAAATTTAGGACACTAAATTAACTAAACATTTTGGCGTTGTTGCCGGGGAAGTGTAAATTAGGTAGCATTATCTCTTACATTAAAAAAAAATAAAATGATATGCGTAGAGAAAGAGACTCTAGGGGTAGATTTATAGTTAGAGGCAGGAGTTCCATTCCTACAACACCACCTACTCCACCAAGACTAAGAAGATATACACCTCCATCTCAAGCTCATACTCCTAGCCATAGAACTCCTGAAGTTCTAAGGTCATAAATTAAATCAAGAGGATCTCCTACTTCATCTACTGAGATATTCCTAGAGGAGGAAAATCTTGGATCTCCAACAAAAGGAGTGGCCTTTTTCATCTCCACAGGGGAGCATATTTTAGTTGAAGAATTAAGAATACCTAGTGAGGAAGAAGAAGTAGAACCTCTCTCCCACATACCATTAATAGAGGAACTAGAGGAAGAGAAATTAACCTTGCAGGTTGAATCTTACACTGACTCTGAAGAAACTATAATGGCAGAAGAAGGAAAGGATGGAGAATTCACACTATTTAGAGGAGGAGGAGGTAGAAGAAGATGGAGTGGCAATAATGGAGGAGACAAAGGAAATAATGTAGGAGGCATAGGAAATAATGTAGGAGGTAGAGGAAATAGGGAAATTGATAATTCTTTTGGATTCCCTATAGTTGATGAAGAAACAATTGCCACAATGAAAAATATCTCACCTTCTGTCCTCCCAAATTTCCATGGGTTAAAAAGTGAAGATACTGAAACAATTTTATTTGAATTTGAAGTCTTGTGTAGAACCTATGATTATTTAGAAGACTCTCAAAAACATAAGTTGTTTCCTTCAACGTTGAAAGGAGTTAATTTGGAGTGGTTCATGGGGTTGGTCACTCAGTCCATTAGAACATGGAATGACATGAAGAAAGTGCTTTCAGACAGGTATTTGGATTATTGCATGCCTACCAATCACAAGGATGAAGTATTCAAAATTATGCAAAGAGAGAATGAAAATTTAGAGGATTTAATTGAGAGATTCAACTGTAACTTGAAAGGAGCAAAGATGGATAACTTAGATGAAGATACCTTAAAAGCTATTCTATTAAAATCCATTAGAGATGAGTGGATAGATATCCTTAACATTATGGGGAAGGTAGATATATCTCAAATCCCATTAAGTGACATAGGAGAATTATGTGTTCACCTCTCAAGAGGAAAATCCAAAACTAGGAAAGGTCCAAGAGATCATTCTCTTGTTAGAGTGAATAAATCTGCAACTGGATCAGTGAGTAGGGCAGCAATTGGGAATATGTTTGATGAATTCAAAACATATATTCTAAGGAGCCTTAGTGAGAAAATAGACACTTTTAAGTTACAAAACAAGCAGAAAACCGAGGCTGATGCTTTAGCTATTTTCTGTTCCAAATGCAGAAAAAAGCACGCTTTAAGAGAATGCCCTTTAGATGCAAAAATCATAAAGACTTGTGTGATTTATCCAGAAAACCATGAGACCAAGGGTTGTCCTTCAATTCCAGGTCTTAAGGCTGTTTTTCAAGAAGAAACAATTCCAAATTAAACATAATCTCTTTGCTTTGTCTCTAGAAAACCTTGGCAGGGGCCACAAAATCAGGGATTTAACAATCAAATGTATCTTTAGCCCCCCACGAAATTGGAATTCTTGGTAGCAACCTTGGCCTCAATCTCAACCTTGGGCTCAAGGAATACAAAATCCTTATGGAAGATTTTCTCAATATTATCAATATCCTTCATCATATCAGAATTACAACCCCCCCACCCCCGAAAAAAAAAATTAAAAAAATTCCACAACAAAATCAGCAGCCACAACTTCAAAATCAGAATCCTCAACTTTCACTACCATTCCCATAACAAAACCAACAACCTCAACTTCAAAACCAAAATCCTCAACTCTTCCTACCATTTTAGCGGAGACCAAATCAACTACTTGCCCAACCATTACCAAACCCCAACAATAAAAATCCTCAGAATACTTACATGGTGGAAGGACAACAATTTCCAACTTATATGATCACTCCTCTAGATCTCAATGATGTTCAACTAAGATCTGGTAGGATACTAGAAAAGGAAAAGCCTTTTGTAGTTATTCAGGAACAAGACAATTCTGAGGAAGATTCTCTACAGACCAATAAAAGTTTTGAAGGGACATCTCTGCCAAAACCAAAATACTGAAAATGAAAAACAGAAAGAACCAATGAACTCAACTCCTATCATTGAGCAACCAATATCTACTTCTGCACCTCCTTTTCTTGAAAGACTACAAGTTGATAGAGGGGTAGAAAAGCATATTATGTTGCCTAATTATGATTTTCTATCTGAATTGAAAAATGTCTATATCAAAATCCCTTTGTTACAATCCCAGCTAAAACAATAAAGGAGTTGAGCATAAAGAAACCAGGAAGAAAAGCAAAAGAAACAAAAAGAATTCACCTAGTAGGAAAAACAACAGACATAATGAAGGAAAAAATTGCCATACAAAAATATGTAGATATAGGAAGTCCAATTTTGAAAACACATATCAATGGAGTTGAAATTCTGAATACATTGATTGATTTAGGAGCAACAATAAACATCATGAGCAAACAAACCATGGAACAACTCAAGATTCCTAATCTTCTTTACACGCCTACATTACTGCAATTAGCAGATAGATCTGTAATCAAACCAGATGGTGTGTTAGAAGATATTTCAGTGTCCTTAGATTCTTGGGAATACCCTGTTGATTCTATGATCTTAACCCCCAAGAACAATCTAAGAGGACATCCACTTATATTAGGAAGACCTCGGCTGGCCACATCTGATGCTTTCATTAGTTGTAGATCTGGTGACATGTTTATTTCTAATGGGAATTCAACTAATAAATTCACTTTGTATCCTCCATCAAGAACAATCATAGAAATAGATGACAAAGAATGGATTGATGATGAAAATGACATTCAACCTCTCTTTACTATTTCAGACATTAGTGAAGATAGTCAAATCTTGAATACAATGGAAAATTTTGAATCATCTCCAGAATATGAACATGATCAATTCCAAGAAAAATCCAATATTGAATATTTGTCATCTAGGCAGATGTCTCTTTATTCTATGGAAGAATTCAGTAGCTCTACAATTGAAATCTTTCCACGGAGAACATTGAACATAAACAATAACTTGGAGAAATTACAATGGGAAAAGCTAATCAAAACATTACAACAACATCTGCTGCATATGCATGGGAATATATTGACATGAAAGGAATTAGTCCTAAGACTTGTATACATCACATCTATATTGAGGAAAATTGTAAACCTATTAGACAACCTCAAAGAAGGATGAATCCAAATCTTAGGGAAATTGTGAAAGAAGAGCTACAAAAACTGTTGAATGTAAACTTCATCTACCCAATTTCAGACAGCCAATGGGTTTCCCCTTTAGTGATTGTGCCTAAAAAGAATGGTAAATGGAGGGTATGCATTGATGATCAAGAATTGAATAAAGCTACCCTTAAAGATCATTTTCCTTTGCCCTTTATAGATCAAGTGTTAGATACATTAGCAGGTAAGAAGTATTTCTCATTCTTGGATGGTTTTAGTGGTTATAATCAAATTCAGGTTGCACCTGAAGGTTAATATAAAACCACGTTTACTTGTCCATGGAGAACCTATGCCTACCGAGTACTTCCTTTTGGATTATGTAACGCACCTGCAACATTCCAAAGAGCAGTACTAGGCATTTTTTTTGATCTAATACATGATTGTGTAGAGGTATATATGGATGACTTTGCAGTCTATGGGAATACATTTGAAGAAGCATTAGAAAATTTGGAAAAATTTCTTAAAATATGTAAGGAAGCAAACCTTTCACTAAGCCATGAAAAATGTTTTATGATGTTTACAAAAGGGATTGTTTTAGAACATCACATTTCAGGAGATGGAATTAAATTTGATAAATCTAAAGTTGAAGTCATCTCTAAATTACCAATTCCAAATTGTCAAAAGGATGTTAGAAGTTTTCTAGGATTTACAAGATACTATAGAAGATTTATAGAAAATTTCACTAAAATAGTATCCCAACTCTTCAAATTACTCACTAAGGATTGTGAATTCAATTGGAATCCCGATTGCCAGTTAGCATTTGAGACTTTAAAAGTAAGAATTTCTGAAGCATCCATCTTGAGAGGTCCAAATTGGAAACCACCTTTTCAAATTTCAACAGATGCTTTAGATATAGCTCTAGGAGCTTTATCAGGACAAAAAGATTTGATTCCCTACGCCATCTACTATATAAGTAAGAATTTGACTCTCACTTAGTTAAATTATACTGTAACTGAAAAGGAATTTTTCGCTGTTGTTCATGCTATCAGTAAGTTCAAACATTATATAACATGCTATGAAACCTTTGTTCATATAGACCACTCTGCAATTAGATACTTAATGAGTAAACCTATTACTAATGGTAGAGTTACAAGATGGCTATTACTCTTGTAAGAATTCAATATTACTATGCTAGAAAGACTTGGAAAACAAAACACAGGTGTTGATTTCTTGTCCAGAATTCAAAAGATCAAATATGACACTTCGGTTGAAGATAAGTTTCCTGATGAATATCTTTTTGCAGTGACTACTCAAACCCCTTGGTTTGCAAATATTGCCAATTACAGTCACAGGGAAATTGCCTTCACATTTGTTTCCTAGAGAGAAAAGAAAAATCATTCAAATAAGTGCAAGATACTCATGGATCACTAATAAATTGTATAAAACAGGTCCAAATCTCATGATTAGAAGATGTGTTAGGGAAGATGAAATGTTTGAGATTCTTAAGGCATGTCATGATGAACCGTGTGGTGGACACTTTGCTGACAAGAGGACAACCTATAAAATCCTTTCTTTAGGATATTATTGGCCATCCATCTTCAAAGATGCCAAAGAATATGTCAAGAGGTGTGACAGCTGCCAAAGGGTAGGAAAACCCGCTTCTTCAAATGAAATGCCACTACAAATTCAGGTACTCATTGAAACTTTTGAAAAATGGGCCTTGGATTTTGTTGGAACAATTAATCCCCCATCTAAACAAAAGAAATATATATTGGTATAAACTGATTATGTCACTAAATGGGTAGAGGCTAAAGCATTACCTTTTGCTAATTAAAAATATGTAGTTAATTTTCTTTTTGAGGACATCTTCACTCGTTTTGGTGTTCCAAGAGAAATTGTGACAGATCGGGGATATCAATTTACATCTAAAACGGTGAAGAGTCTTGTGGAAGATTACAAGATCAGACATAGGAAATCTACCACCTATCATCCACAAGCAAATGGTCAAGTTGAATTTACAAATAAGGTGATTGAAGGAATTCTCACTAAGATTGTGCATCTACATAGAAGAGATTGGGTAGAAAGGCTTCCTGAAGCCTTATGGGCTTATAGAACTACATGGACGAACACAACAGGACATACACCCTATGAACTTGTTTATGGGAAACAAGTCATGTTCCCTATAGAGTTTCAAATCAAAACCTTCAAGATGGCAGTCCAATTGGGACTGGATTTAGTAGAGGCACAAAAACATAGATTGGAGCAACTCAATGAGCTTGATGAAATTAGGCAAGATGCAGTTCAAGAACCAGTATAGTCCAAAAAAAAAGGGCTAAATGGCATGATAAATATATCAAGGAGAAGAAGTTTCAAGTAGGAGATTGGGAACTTTTGTTCAATTCAAAATTCAAAGATTTTCAAGGGAAGTTTCAGACTCATTGGGTTGGGCCATATGAGATTGAAGAAGTCTTTAATAATGGAGCAGTAAGGATAAGGACAATATATGAAAGAAAAATACCTCTTCTTATGAATGGTCATCGGTTGAAGATATATCAGAAGCCAATTTCAAGAGCGGAGTTCATTAAGATTTTCTAGAATAACTCTGAAATGAAGCTAGTGAAGAAGAATTCTTCTTCTCCACTAACTTAGCCTTTATTTTTCCTAATATATATATATATATATATATTGTATGAGTTTGAAAACCAATCATTGATTGGCATACTTATACAAAAAATACAGGGTGAAAATTAGAGATTTCTGACATCCTATATTTTCCATTTCCTTTCTGTAATAAGTAGTGACAAAAATCTACATTCATTTGCAGTTCAGAGTATGCAAATTCATAGTCTCATTCCATTTCATTATGTTTTCATTTTATTTTACAGTTCCATTTCATATTACTGTCATATTTCATTTACATTTTATTTTTACAGTTTTACACCATCTCACCCTATTTCCCATTTTATTTTGCATTTCATTCCATCTAACTGTCATAACCCATTTCCATTTCATTTTTACACTCATATTCCATAGTCATACTTCATTTTTCCTTCTTTTCACATTCTGTAGCTGATTCCATTATGCAACTAATCTGATTATGCCCACAATTGTACAACTCACAAATAAATCATGAATGTAGGAAATTGAAGTATCCAGTTTTGGAGACCAAACATGCTAAAAGGTACTCACGAATCAACACCAAAAGAGTTATCAAGCAAAAAGGTTAAGTTCTAAAGGTAAAATGCAAAATTTATTTCAAACGGCAAGTTAAAAACATAAGGCATGTATAATATGGATAATCGTATGTCTCCTTAACGAGTCATCATTTGATTTGGCTGCCACTTCATCATACCACATCTCCGCCACGTATTCCATAATCGGTACCAAACAGTCCATAATAACTTCATCATACCACATCTCCGCTACACTCTCCATACTCTGTACCTAAACGGTCCCTAATAACTCCATCTGTTAACGGTCATGGCTACGATGTGACCAACTTGTCCACGTCTCTCCAAACCATCACCATCTACTTATTCCATGCAAACTCGTAGTTCTTTTTCACCATACTCGCAGTCAATCCATTTCATACACCAGAAGAGTAATTCTAAATGTTAAGAAATTTTGTGAAACAGAAGCCATGGGACTCATTGTCAGGACATAACCAGTAGGAGCAAAATATATGGAAGGATACCCACAACTCAAGGAAATGCTACAGAAGGCTGGATGGCTCAACTTCATTGAAAAATTTGATGGTTTCCATAAAGAGATCACAAAAGTCTTTTGCTAGATCATTTGATGGTACAAAAGTAGAAATTGGAGACATTAAGTTTGCAGTAACAGAATCCTACATAACAGAGGCTACAGAACTACTAAGACATGGTGAAAGATGGTTCAAAAATAAGAAATTCTATAGTGAATCATGGAAATTAATCCTCAGGAACCCAGGTATGGATGTCTCTGTGTTTAGAAAAGGAATTCCTATTTCAACACTTAAAAGTAAATGGAGAAGCATGCTTTTGATATTACATAAAATTATTACCTGTGAGGGGAGATTCGGGTGCATGTATGTCTACCATATACGTTTGTTGATGAACTTTCTAGAAAATAGAGAAATCAATCTTCCTTTCTTCCTGCTAAACAATTTAAGAAGGATGGCTTCAAATGTACAAAAGAAAATAGAATTCATAGACACAACCATGTACCATCATGGGTTGGTAAAGATACTGGTTGAGTTTCATTTGAAAAGAATAGGAGATACTTGGGAAAAGTTCCTGATAAGAAACTATTTCCAAGAGGCACCAGAGTCACCTGGAGAAGGTAATGTTAGAAGGAGTAAGATAAAGAAGACCGGTATAATCATTCAAAGCAAACCTGAATCCTCAACACAGAAAAATGATGAAAAATTAATCTCTGAAGAATTGACAGAGATTAGGAAACAAATCAAGAGAAAAGAAAAGATAAGAAAGGAAAAAAAGGGCACAAAGGAGGAGAACGTAAGTCCTCTACAACTTAGAAGGAGCTCTAGACTCCAAGGTATGGTAAAGAAGATATCATCAAAGGGGACGGAGTTCATAAATTTAGAACAAGAAACCCTAGTACCATCTCCTGATAATGTTCCATCTGCACACAGTCCTCAAAATTATCCTAAACAATATTTTGAAGACAGCCCCAACAAAAGATCTCTAGGCATATACCCAATGCAACAACAAATATATGACTATATAGAATCACTGGAGAAGAAAAGTGCATCAATGGATCCAGAATCCTTTGTCAATCCAGAACCCTCTATCAATCCACAAGAACCTCTAATTGACTCTCTCAAACAAGAAATCTATGAGTTAGAGATATTGAATAGACATATCAAGAAAGAAAATGAAACCTTGAGGGAACACAATGAATTGGACAAGGCTATTCATGATAATACAATTCTGCATCTAGGGCTGTGGTATAAGAAGAATAGGATGTTGAAGAGGAAGAATAGAAGCTTGAACAAAACAATCATCAACCTTAAATACAGGCTTCTTATGAAGAAACCTAGAATGGTAGCCACTTCAAAGAAGAGAAAAAGAAGAAATTTGGATGTACTAGCAGAAGTGTCTGAGCAAATGAAATAGGAAAGTAGAATTCAAATTTTTGGCAAAATGCATGAGGACATGGAATGATTTTGTAGTGGGGGTATGTTGAACCTCAAAACTACCCTCTCCTTGACAACTTTTCTCACATTTTTCCCTTGCTTTTCCATAAGATTACAGATCCCAATCGATGATAAATGATAGGTTTTGTCTTAAGGAAGGCATTAAATGATTGACATGTTATATTTTTATTTTTTTTTCTATTTGAATGAATTTTTGCAAATTAGCTACAGAACACAGCCTATTCTGCAGCTAACTATGTATTCGTAGCTACTTCCATGGTCTGGCAGGTTCCAGGTGTCAAATGAAGAATCTGACCACATGGGCATCTCTATAATTGTATGCACATGGATTCTATCCTATTCACTCAACCTAGATTGACAAGGAAGCAAGCTCAAGATCATATTCAAAGGTGGAGTCAAACATATGATACCTAGAAGCAATAGGACTCTTCGTCTCTCTTTCGCGGTTAATCAATAAATCTAACAGTTTTGTTGCAAGCATTAACTCGGATCAGCCACCTGCGTTAACGGTTCTGTTGAAAACATCTCGCTCGAATTTGAGTCACCTGTAGCTGATTACACATTTACACAGTTCTGTTGTAATACGTATGAGGCACCTATAGCTAGTTTTCCTCAAAGATAGTTATGATTATTTCCTTTTAAATACTGGTTGTACAGAACCGAGGGGGGTTCGAAGAATTTGATGTATTAGGTTCAGACTTTCAACTCTGTATTTTAGGACTTCATTCTTTTCTATAATATAAGTCATGTGTTGACTAATGATCGTTTAAGAGAGCATTTTCAATTAGATAGCAGCTCAACCTAGTCAGTTGCAGAGGGCCCCTGCACTGAAGGAGGTTTTCTTTCCATTCGTTTTCTGTTTAGTTTTAATTTCATTATTTTGTTTTAGCAGTATTTCTAACTTAGGTTAATTTATTTTAGTTTTGATCAATAGCATAATGTTAAAACTCAATTGTGTAGTCTTGTTCTTCCAACACATTTCAGGAAAGGAAATGATTTTGTTTCGAAACAGAGTAAGGTTGAAGTAATGAGAATGCACTGTTGTCTAGCTTACTCACTATTTCATTATTTATTTTCTAGGACAGATTTGTCAATCCACTTTGTTAATGAATGTTTTTTATCACCATTTCAAGTTGATACTCATCCTAAACTAAAAGGTTAAACATTCACTTCACACAATGGTTGAAATCAACCAGTTACCTTTTGCATGTTTCATTTAGTTCTCTAGATCATAAATTACAGAAAGTTGCTTGTATCCCATCTCAAGAAGGTTATCCTTCAAAATTGAAGGCTAGAGTAACTAGAAGTACTTCAGTTGATTTCATTCTTTGTATTTATTTCAACATGCATTACAACTTCACCCTTGATTTTAAGAATTAGATTTATGACTTAGGATTAATGACAAGATAGGACAAATGCTCTCTTTTTCGTTTCTTTAAATTAGATTTTGACTAGTTTTAGCTTGTGGTTCACCTTTAGGAAGTTTAGATTTAGTTTCTCATAGTTCAAATTGTACATCATTAAGAATCAAAGGACATAAACCCCAAAAACAATATAAAATACAAAATAATGAAGTAAGAAGGGTTAACTAAGCACATATAGTGCACTACACTTCATCATCTTCCAAACCTCGGTTGATAATTTATGCAAGCAATTTAGGACACTAAATTGACTAAACAACTTCTTACTGGGGAGATCCCCTGACATGTTGGCAGGTCCAACGTCGTCAACATAAGGTAGTTTGTCTTTGGAATAAGTTTGGAGTTTCTCATTATGTCTGGGCAACAACTTGGATGGGATGGTGTAGACGTGTGTTTGATCATCTAATTTTTCTGTCGTAAGACAGGGGCAAGGCACGCCTCTCAATGCTATCTGTTGAGGTATGGTGTTCTCTAATTCGTCTTAATTCCTCACCTTGTCGTAGTGTTGAAATTGGTGGTGTAGATTGACATTCTCTACATCTATGTATATCAACCTCGTGGTGGCCAATAATATTTGAGTTTAGTATTAGGCTTATTGTTTTGATCATGGTCATTGAGGTGGGTGTTGGGCTTGTTGTAGCGGCTACAATAACCATCCAAAATTTTGCCTTAGCTTTGTTTTGTAGCCTTCCTACCAACCTTTCATAGCAGCATGTCTTGCTTCGTCAAGTACACAAGCTTCAGTGATTTTCTTGCAGAATGACAACATGTCCATCAAAGCTTGTTGCATCCCCCTCATAGGTTGTTTCTTCGGACTTGGTCTAGCTGTAGGCTGAGCAACTCCCTCAGGAAATTGCGTAATTCTGGAGGGCAACTAGCCTTCCCTCCAGAAATTGCACAATTATGTCTGAGAGCTTACTCGGCTCCAGAATTGTGCAAATCTGCCAGTCAAGCTTCATTGAGAAAATTGCACAAGTCCTCCTAGCATAGCTACTTAGCCCAGGAATTTCAAAATCCTGGGTAGTAGTCAAATGCTCTGCCCAAAAATTGCGCAAATCTTCTGGGCAACTAGCCCAACTCCCTCTTAGAAATGTGAATTTTTTCCTCCCAGCTAAGTAGACTGTTAAATGTGGAGTTGAGTTGACCAGTTCCACCCAGGACTAAGAAAATTTGCCCTGCATGCATGGGCTTCTTATTCCCAGAATAGAAAAATCAACATGCAAAAAGCATCCTTAGATTTTAAGGAGCTATTTTTAGCAGTTGGAGGTTACATGCAAAGATCGTTTTAGAATCTTTCCTCCAAGTGTTGCTTTTTCCTAGATTTGTGGCATGCGCGTCATGAGATTCAAACTTATTTATTCGACGCATCAGATCTCATTTCTTCACATTGATCTTGGAGCGATGACATCCCATAGCACATCAAGGATTCTCCGACACATACAACTCAACTATTTACGGGTAAGTGGTCTTAACTTGTCTTTTGCAGCATTTCTGTCACTTTTTTGTGTTTTCACTTGTGTGAGTGTTGTTTGCTTAATTTTTGTGAACGCTTGCTTTTGTTTACATGCATATTTGCTTGTACTAGCACCATTTCAGTTTTCGTTAGCATCTCACTGTTTTCGCATGCATGAAACTATTTTGCATGAACGATCGTGGACCCGGCGACTTGCTTCACCCACATGCATGATGTTCCGTTTTTTGAATATTTCATTCACTGTTTTCATACACGATCATTTACTCCTGCTTACACTCATTATCTCCATCCATTCACAATCACATTTGCTTTCAGTTGCCCATCAGCGGGTCTTGGTAGCCTTGGCCCGGACTCTACCTCACCAAGACAACATTGCACAATCTTGAGAGGGAAGGCTCTGTCTTCCTCTCAGGAAATGTGCATTTCTACCCAGTAATTGCCCTCCAATCTTGCATTGTGCAATCCTCAGGGACAATGACCACTAGCCCAGAAAATTGTGTAATGCAGTCCTGGGCCTGCAACCACTGCTATCTGAAATTGCGTATTGCGCAATTGCAGCAGCCAACAGGCCAGCCTAGATTGCGCATTGTGCAAGTCCAGCAGCCAGCTAACCTCCCCAGACAACCTAGACTACCTTTTGTGCAGTTTTGGTAGCCAGTCAGCCAGCCTCCCAGAAGAAATTGCGCAATCCTTTCTAGTCAATCCCCAGGTATGTTGCATGTTGTTCCTTAAGTTTGCTTTTGTTTTCATTAACACATTTCTTGCCATGCATGTCGCTTTGTCTCTAGATATTGCAGGTGTTCATCTACCTCTTAGTAGTACAAGATCAATGGCCTCCAGGAGAGCAGGATCAAAGGACACTGACGGAAGTGCAATTAGAGTAGTAGTTGAGCAAGTGTCTGCAAGCCTACTGATCTATGAAGACACCAAGTTGATTGTAGACAAGGACATCAAGCTGAAATGGCAAGAGGTTAATGATGCATTTGCAGGCACATTTTGGGAATACCTCGAAGATCTCCAAGTATATGTGAACATTCACAAGTCTGACTTTTACCGAATTGCATGTAGATACCCCACGTTCCCATGCACAGACATGATACATTGGATTGTCTTGCACATTGATCTTGAGATGATGACATTGAGAAGTGTTAGCGGGATAGATATTTCTACCTTCAAGGCACATGATTATGATGAGATGTATTAGATGTCAGAGCCCGTGACCATCATGGAGACTTCCTTCAACAAACCCAGCAGTAATGCCAACTCCAGAGACATTTTGAAGAGCTGGGTAAAGGATCCAGCTAAATTCAGGATGACGCCCAACTAGATCTACAAGACGAAGATACTACGGAAGGTGTATCAATACTTGGTCATCTTTGCATGTCGGCTGTATGGCCAAGAAAGCACGAAAACATTCCCACAGAGTTAGGTGATCACATTGGACCAATTGGTCAGAGAAGGAAAAGCATGTAATTGGTTCAACATGTTGGTTCATGAGCTGAAGGAATAGGTAGCAAGGGCTCGACGACCGCCCAAAGGTACGCAAGTAGAGATCTACATGTCCGCCTACATCTTGGATGCAATCTATGCCCGACAGGAGTTCCTGGGCTTGAAGTGGGCATGGACACCGACGGAGACTGTTGTGAACACTTATTGTAAGATGTTGTCAGAATGCAAATTCAGAGGAGTTATCACAGAACTGTCCGATCATTTTGTCACCCAGGTTTACAAGATGATATTCAAATAGGGTCCACCCAGCATGTCAAAGACAAAAATGGAGGAATTGATATACATAGTTGATTGGTATGCCTCACTGTCCGACACATTCATACGGATGTACAACGCGAAGAAGCCTCCACATGTTTTACCGAAGTTTGCCTTGGACATACTCGTCATGCAGGAAGTAGCATATCACATCTCGACAGGATTGACAACTAGGCTGCACCGGAAGAAGAAGGCACCTTGGCCTGCTCTTCCATTGTGGATCAGATTATACGAGATACGAAGTTTCAAACATGCAGGTGTCAAAGCAGAGTAGATGAAGAAGTATCCATTCGACCTCCGAAGTTACAATCCGTATGACCCGCATTGTCTTGTGAAAGATCACTGTGTGAGAGTACAATTCAACTAGATCCAAGGGGCATGTCATCGGGTGGAAGAAGACCCATGGAGATATTGTTACAACTCCTCCAGACTCAATGAACCGTTCAGCCTCGCTATGGAATGGTTAGCGAAGCAACGTGAAGTAGCATCTCAAAGAGCACTAGAAGCAGCAACAGAAACATAAGTAAACATATCAGTGTGCGACAAGAGCAAGAGGAAGATTGTCGATCACATGGAGGAAGAGCAAAGATGCAAGTTCTGAGAAAATCTACTTATGGAGAAAGCAGCTATGGCTATAGAGGCAACGGGCAACAACGCAACAAGCGAAACGCGCAAAGGCAGAGAGAGAAACATAGAATGGAGGAAACAGAGAAGGAGTTGCATGAGTTGAAGGAGAAACTCCTAAAGGAACAAGAGCTGTGCAAACAGGAGAAGGAAGCACAACAAGAATAGGTACGACAGGAGGCCCAAATTGTGTAAACAGATGAAACATTGTCCGTATAGGTAGCAGACTCATCAGAACAGCCAGCATCAGGCAAACAAGGTAAACCATTGCAGGAGCAGGACTTCGCTTAAGAGATAGAGCGAACACTTGAACAAATGGATATGGATATGGAGTGGTAGGAGTTAGATCAAGACATCCACCTCATGCCTTACCACCAAGAGGTTGACCCACCAACTTCACTGCATCTAGCAAATGAGAAAGTCCCAAGAAACCAAGGAGACATTGATATCCTTGGAGATCAGTCAGAAGGAGAGATGCATAACATATCCTTCGACGAGTCTCTACACAAAGTTGTGAAATATCGCAGAGTGTCAACTCTAGATGATAATATGTCTCCTATGCAGTTTGAGGAATGAGTGATTGTGTTTGACATGCACAAACATCTAGCAACATTGGTCAATGCTACCGGAGCGTATGCCGAAGCCACTAGCTCGAGTGTTCGCTTCTTGATAGTTGAGAATGAGCGAATGGCTAAGGAGCTATAGATGACCAAGCAGGGAGGAGAGTTGTTTATAGTGTCCACCTAAGCAGAATTGAAGAAGGCAATACTCGATGAAGTATTGTCCCTTGACACAGTCATGTGGGCGTTGTATTCCAAGTTTGGTACATTTTCATAAGGCAGTTGTCCATCTCAACGGATGGCAACAACGATGTGCTAGAAGAGCACATATCTTGTCGAAGGTGCATGCTGTTGTCGATTACATGCAAACTAGGATGATGAGATACAAGGGATCCCTCCTTAACTTTCCTAAGATGATGAATCCCAGAGCGGTTGAGCTGAAGGCATGCATTCAAAGTTTGATCTAGAACTATGATGAGCTCTCGCAGCTCATCACTAGTTTACAAGCTTCTGATGCACGTGTATTCAAGAGTATGGATGTTGTTGTGTGTGCACATGCGATCCCATCTATTGGGACTCTCACCGAGGCGAAGAGAAAGGCAAAGGTCCAACTAGAGATTGACTCGTACTTTGTTGAGTTGATGCGCATAGCCACCAGCCCAAAATTGTCCATCGGTCCAGACACCATGCATAAGTATGTTTCTAGTCCAGCCACATTGAAGACACAGATGTGCATGCTATCAGACAAGTTGGAAAGAGGAGCCCGAGGAGTGTGCCCGGATGCTATGGAGGCAAGAGTCAGGTTCCAAAGAGATGTCACCTTAGAGTACACAGACACCATCACGGACTACTAACCTTGGCATCAGTTCACCACTGTCGACCGCCGGGAGGATGTCGAAGAGTTGGTCTTCCAACAGTTGTTCGAGTCATAGTGATGTCTTACATGGCTTGCTCAAGCCATTTTGTCTCACATGGGTACATGTGCATTGTAATGTAACGCCTTGTCAAGTGTAAGTTCAAGTGTAGATAGTTGGATGTAATAGTCATAGAGTAGATGAAGAGTCACGAGGGTAGATGAATTGTCACAAAGGGGAATTTCAAGGGCCACCCTACCCTTATGCATGCATGTATGGACTATTCTGTATAAGTATGTATGAATCTTTATGAAATGTGTTGTTGGTTTAACCATCACTTTGGATTACTTGCTAACTTGCCTTCCATGTTGTGATGCATCTTCACTCGTGTGTTCCCTTCCAATCTGCGTACTATTACAGGTTTCTAAGGGGTGCACTCACCTCATCCTCAGTGTGTTATAACCTCTCATGCAGCTTCCTTGACTTATTGTAGCTGTCACACCCTTGCTACCAACAAGGACATCTTACTTGCCTTTGTGTGAAACTGTGGTCAAGGAATTACCGTACGACCCACTGCTGGGAATCCTACACCAAATGGTTTGAGGTCTAATTGGGCTTCTTACCGGGGATATTCCCTGACATGTTGGCGGGTCTAGCACCATCAACATTTCTAGCACTAGAAGGAGGGCTAGATGACAAGTTGTGTCCTCTCATCCTATTTGAACCTTTGCATATCTATCATGGAGTCTTGCACTCTCCTCCCTCTACGATGTTTTTTTCATGCTGAATCTGTTACCATCACGAGGGATGTTTTCGATCTCTTGTCCACATACATGTATGATGGTGAAGGCGAAGTGGCTTAGTCTGAGTTCTTACATGACTTCCTTTCCATGCTTCTTGAGGAAGATGAATGTTCTGACGAACAGGCCAGTCTGCTGCTTGCAAACACACTTCGCGAATCTCCACATCGGTGGTTGTGCAGCCTACCGGCTGACAACATGCACTCACTTAAGCACTTATTTGATCTCATTAAAGACATTTTCTATCATTTTGATCCATAACATCTTGACCAAAAACTGTTACAACAACAAAAGGCTCTGCATGAATCACTTATGGATTTTTGGCAGCGCTTCCGTGATTTGTAGTTTCAATCTTCGAAGAGCTAACTGAATTTTTTCTATCTTTGGGATAGATTCGATTATTTTCTTAAGAAATCTTCCCATGCCAAGGAGAAGTTTGAACTCAAGCCTCACTCAACATTCTTCAGTGATGGAGCTGCGCAATCATAGACGAACACGGTCACTATCACAAGTGACTGTCTGTCATCCAGTTCCACCACTACAGAGTGATGCGGGAGATCATGCTCACACATTTGTTCCATTGTTACATCCTCCCAACATCACTCCGCTTAATTTTCACGTAGATTTGGTTGTGAGTCCATCGAGTTGTCATATGAATTTTGTACCACAACCTCCGTATTCGTACTCAGCTAATCCTCTGCATGATACTGTCTTGTGTTCTTCCATTTTGGACTTTACACTTGTTGTGAATGAGTAATAAGCCATCAACGAAGTTGGTGTTGCATAACCAACATGCACTATCATTCATGAAGAGTATGACTTGGAGCTTGAGAATCAACACTCGGCGAAGGATGACTCCCTTCTGTTCGAGCCTCCTCTGTTCTTTCCTGACATCTTTGGTGAACCACTCATCCATGATTTCACATGTTTATCTTCATCTACGGATGCACCTATTATTGATTACTTGCAGGACACATCGGATGTTAGTCCATAATTCGACAACAGAGAGGATAAGTTATTTATTGAAAACCCACTTGATATTTCTTTTGCCTTTTCCGAAAACACAAAGGATGAATTTGTTCGCTTCTCATCTACTCCTCTGTTTGATTCATTAGATCATGAGGATGCCGATGAAATCATTGATTTTCCGATCATGGCTGTCGTGATCCATTTACTCCCATATTCGATCATGATCATGATTCTATCACAATTGATATTTTAAAGCCACCTGTTTATGATGATCTAACTGACCATGAAGTTGAAACACCCCACACTGTCAAGGCAATTCAGCCCAAGCTGATGGTTATGTCAGGCCCTCATTGTCCCGAGGTTGGTTTCACTTTCGATCAGGAAATTGTTCAATCACCTGAGGCTCTTCATCACTCATATGTATGCATTGAAGATCAATATCACACACAGATCATGCTCCCTCCACACAGATCATGCATTGGAGGAATCTTACATTGTAAGCACATGTGCACGTCGCAAGTTGTATTTGTTTCTTTCATTTGATTGCATGTCACGGTCAAGAGTATGTGTATGCTTCAAAGCTGCACGCAGTGTCACACAACACTGTGACAAGTCCATAGACCATATGCCATGTACTTGCACTCACTTATGTCCCGTGGAAAATTTTAAACATGAAGTGTGTTTGTCTTCATTGTTATATCTTTCTTGTTTGCTGGTTCGCACAACCGAGTTACTTGCGAACCAAGCCTTCACCAACATGGGTCAACCAATGCACCGATGGCTACATTGGAAATATCACGTCACGTGATCAGACCCGTGCATCGTTAGTTTAGGAGTAGGAGTAGTGTTTGCTTTTAGTTTGTTTGCTTGCAGGCCTATTTGCTTTCTTGTTTTGCATGTTCATTTATTTGTTTTCTTGTTTTCTTACTCACTTTTCTTTCGCATTTGCTTTTGCTTCTTCTTTGCTTTGTTGTTTGTTTTCTTGTTTTGTTCATAGGTTAGTTTTGCATGAAACCATGTATGAATCTTGAACCTTGTGCAGCTATCACTACTTGGTTATCTGTCATCCTGCCTCTGTATGAAGAACTTGTTTCTTTTGGTCCATGATACGTCGATGGAAAATATGTACTGTTTGAAGTGAACCTTGGTGAAAACACAATGCTTGCGTGCTAACTAGTGTCACCTACTCTAGTAAGTTATTTTTAGGTTAACCTTGTCAGCTCAGCCAAGTAGAGTAAGGTGAGGGGGAAAACCTTAACAGGCACGTCAGAGGTATACAATAAACTACTTCTCTGAAGCAACAACCTATTCTACTCTCAATAAGTTGGGATCCCTCTTCCGCCTCTGAAATGAATAAGTGCAATGCACAGTTATGAAAAAATAAAAAAAAATGAAAAGTGAAAAATTTTAAAAATTAGCATGGTCCGTTGGGGTACTGATCAGGCTCACTGGCAGTGGAGCGATGCTTGTGTTCCTGTGTGACTCCGTCGAGGTACTGTCTAGGCCGACTGTAGCGGAGCAACACCAGAGATGAAACTAAGACTTTGACGACTACACTGCTTGTGCACCAATATACCCCTCAACCCCAATCGAAACAACTGTGTTGCCTTGGCTTGGAATGTGTGTCAATCGACCAAGAGATTGGTAGATGCTACATCTTAAAATAAAGCAAGTGCGAAAACCAAAAGAACTGAACAATACTTTCGGAGGTGTTAGAATCGCTTTTCACGAACAAGGTCCATTCAGAGTGTTAGATTTCTACCAGTGTGTTACCAAGTGTTGTAGCAGCGACAACCACCCTCCAAAATTTTGCCTTAGCTTTGTTTTGGAGCCTCCCAACCAACCTTTCGTAGCAGGATGTCTTGCTTCATCAAGTACACAAGCTTCAGTAATTTTCTTGTAGAATGATAGCCTGTCCATCAAAGCTTGTTGTATCCCCCTCATAGTTTGTTTCTCTGAACTTGGTCTAGCTGCAGGCTGAGTAGCTCCCTCAAGAAATTGCGCAATTCTATAGGGAAACCAACCTTCACTCCAGAAATTGCACAATTTTGTCTGGCAACGTGTTGGGCTCCAGAATTGTGCAAATACACCAGTCAAACTTCATTGAGAAAATTGTGCAAGTCCTCCCAGCAAAGCTACTCAGCCATGGAATTGCGTAATCCTGGGCAACAATCAACTGCTTTGCCTAGAAATTGTGCAAATCTTCTGGGTAGCCATCCCATCTCCCTCCCAGAAATGTGCATTTTTTCCTCCCAACTGAGAAGACTATTGAATGTGTAGTTGAGTTGACAGGTTCCACCCAGGACCAAGAAAAATTGACTTGCATGCACGGGGTTCTTTTAATAGGAATAGAAAAAGCAACATGCAAAAAACATCCCTAAATTTTAGGGAGCTATTTTTAACAGCTGGAGGTTACATGCAAAGATCGTTTTAGAATCTTTCCTTCAAGTGTAATTTTTTCCTAGATTTGTGGCATGCACGTCATGAGCTTCAAACTTATTTATTCGACACATGAGAGCTCATTTCTTCACATCAATCTTGGCGCTCTGACATCCCAAAACACATCCAGGACTCTCCGACACATCCAACTCAACTATTTACTAGTAAGTGGTCTTAACTTGTCTTTTGAAGCATTTCTGTCGCTTTTTGTGTTTTTGCTTGTGTGAGTGTTGTTTGCTTGATTTCTATGAATGCTTGTTGCCATTTACATGCATACTAGATTGTACTAGCACAATTTCAGTTTTTGTTAGCATCTCACTATTGTTGCATGCATGAAACTATTTTGCACAAATGGTCGCCGATCCAGCGACTCGCTTCAACCACATGCATGATGTTCCATTTTCTGAATCTTTCACTCATTGTTTGCATGCACGATCATTTGATCCTACTTACACTCAGTATCGCCATGCATTCACACTTACATTTGCTTTCAGTTGCTCGTCGGCAGGTCTGCGTAGCCTTGGCCCGGACTCTGCCTCACCAAGACAACATTGTGCAATCCTGAGAGGGAAGGCTCTGTCTTCCTCTTAAGAAATGCACATTTCTGCCCATTAACTATCCCCCAGTCTTGCATTGTGCAATTTGAAGGACAATGACTGATGGCCCAGAAAATTGCACAATGCAGTCTTGGGCCTGCAACCACTGCCAACTGAAATTGCGCATTATGCAATTCTAATGGCCAGCAGGCCAACCTTGATTGTGAATTACATAAATCCAGCAGCCAACCAGCCTCCCCAGACAGCCCAGAGTGCCTTTTGTGCATTTATGGCAGCCAGTCAGCCAGCCTCTCAGAAGAACTTGCACAATCCTTGCCAGTCAATCCTCAGGTATGTTGCATGTCGTTCCTCAAGTTTGCTTTGGTTTTCGCTGACAGATTTCTTGCCATGAATGTCGTTTTGTCTCTAGATCTTGCAGGTATTGATCCACCTCTTAGCAGTACAAGATCAATGGCCTCCAAGAGAGTAGGATCAAAGGAAACTGATGAAAATGAAGTTGAAGCAACAGTTGAGCAAGTGTCTGCAAGCCTACCGATCTATGAAGACACCAAGTTGGTTGTAGACAAGGAAAACAAGTTGAAATGGCGAGAGATCAATGACGCATTTGTAGGCAAATTTGGGGAAGACCTCAAAGACCGCTAAGTATATGTGAACATTCACAAGTCTGGCTTGTACCAGATTGCATATAGATACCCCACGTTCCCATGCGCGGACATGATACATTGGATCATCTCGCATACTAATCTTGAGGTGATGACATTGAGCAGTGTCAGCGGGACGAAGATTGCTACCTTTAGGGCTAGGATTATGATGAGATGTATCAGATGTTGGAGCCCGTGACCATCATGGAGACTCCCTTCAGCAAACCCAACAATAATACCAACTCCAGAGACATTTTGAAGAACTGGGTAAAGGAGCAAGCTAAATTCAGGATGACACCCAACCAGATCTACAAGACAAAGATACTGCAGAAGGCGTATCAATACTTAGTCATCTTTGCATGTCGACTCTATGGCGAAGAAAGCACGGAAACCTTCCCACAGAGTTGGGTGATCGCATTGGACCAACTAGCCAGAGAAGGCAAAGCATGTAACTGGTCCGACATGTTTGCTCATGAGCTAGAGGAACAGGTAACAAGGGATCAATAACCGCCCAAAGGTATGCAAGCATAGATCTACATGTCCTTCTACATCTTGGATGTAATCTGTGCCCGACAGGAGTTCCCGAGCTTGAAGTGGGCATGGACACCGGTGGAAATTGCTGTGAACACTTATTGTAAGATGTTGCTCGAATGCAACTTCACAGGAGTTATCACATGGTTGTTTGATCATTTTGTCACCCCGGCTTACAATATGATATTCGAACAGGATCCACCCTGCATGTCGAAGGCCAGAATGGAGGCATTGATAGACATAGCTGATTGGTATGACTCACCTTCCGGCACCTTCATATGGTTGTACAACACAAAGAAGCCTCCACATGTTCTAATGAAGTTTTCCTTGGACATACTCATCATGTAGGAAGTAGCATATCACATCTCAGCAAGATTGATAGCTAGGCTGCACCGGAAGAAGAAGGCACCTTGGCCCGCTCTTCCGTTGCGGATCGAGTTATATGAGATATGGAGTTTCAAGCATGTGGATGTCGAAGCAGAGAAGATGAAGAAGTATCCATTCGACCTCCTAAGTTACAATCCGTATGACCCATATTGTCTTATGAAAGATCACTGCGCTAGAGTACAGTTCAATTGGAGCCACGGGGCATGTCAGTAGGTGGAGGAGGACCCATGCATATATTGTTACAACTTCTCCAAAATCAATGAACCGATCGACCTCGCTGTGGAATGGTTAGTGAAGCAACGTGAAGTAGCATCCCGGAGAGCACCAGAAGTAGCAGAAGTAAACATACCAGTGCGCGACAAGGGCAAGAGGAATATTCTCAATCGCATGCAGGAAGAGAAAATATGCAAGTTTCGAGCAGATCCACTTGTGGGGAAAGTTTCTATGGCCATAGAGGCAAAGAGGCAACAATGCGACAAGCAAAACGCAAAAAGGTAGAGATAGAAATGGAGAATGGAGGAAACAGAGAAGGAGTTGCATGATTTGAAGGAGAAACTCCTGAAGGAACAAGAGTTGTGCAAATAGGAGAAGGAAGCACAACAAGAATAGGTACGATAGGAGGCACAAATTGTGTAGATGGATGAAGCAACGCCCATACAAGTAGTGGACTCATCAGAACAGCTGGCATTAGGCAAATAGGGTAAACCATCGTAGGAGTAGGACTTCACTCAGGAGATAGAACGAGAACTTGAACAAATGGATACAAATATGGAGTGATAGGAGTTAGAGCAAGACATCAACCTCATGCCTCATCACCAAGAGGTCGACCCACCAACTTTACTGCATCCAGAAGATGAGCAAGTCCCAATTGACCAAGGAGACACTAAGATCCTTGGAGATCAGCCGAAAGGAGAGATGCACAACATCTCATTCGACGAGTCTCAACATAGAGTTGTGAAATCTCGCAGAGTGTTGACTCTGGATGATCATACGTCTCCTATGTAGTTCGAGGAACGAGTGATCATGTTTGATGTGTGCAAAGATCCAAAAACATTGGTCGATGCTACCAGAGCATATGCCGAAGCCACTAACTAGAGTGTTCGCTTCCTGATAGTTGAGAACGAGCGAATGGCTAAGGAAGTATAGATGACCACGAATGGAGGAGAGTTGGTTACAACGTCCGCCCCGTGTAGAATTGAAGAAGGCAATACTAGATGAAGTATTGTCCCCCAACACAGTCATGCAAGCGTTGTATTCCAAGTTTGGTACTGTGCATAAGGCAATGGTTCATCTCAATGGTTGGCAGGAGCGATGTGTTAGAAGAGCACGTATCTTGTTAAACGTGCATGTTTTTGTTTCTTACATGCAAACATGGACGATGAGATACAAGGGAGCCTCGCTTCACTTGCCTAAGATGATGAATCCTAGAGAGGTAAAGTTGAAGGCACGCATTCGGAGTCAGATCCAGAACTATGAAGAGCTCCCACAACTCATCACTAGTCTACAGGATTCCCATGCATGTATATTCAAGAATGTGGATGTGTGTGCACACATGCGATCCCATCTATTGGGACTGTCGCCTAGGCGAAGAAAAAGGCACATGTCTGACTAGAGCTTGATTCATACTTTGAAGAGTTGATGCACATAGCCACCAGCCCAAACTTGTCCATCAATGCAGACACCATGCACAAGTATGTTGTTGGTCTGACCGTGTTGAAGACAAATATGTGCATGCTATCAGACGAGTTGGATAGAGGAGCCCGAGCAGTGTACCCGGATGCTATGGAGGCAAGAGTAAGGTTCCAGAAAGATGTCACCTTAGAGTACACAAACACCGTCGCGGACTACCGATATTGGCATCAGTTCGCTACTGTTGACCACCGTGAGGATGTCAAAGAGTTGGTATTCCAACAGTTGCCAGAGTCATAGTGATGTCTTGCATGGATTTCTCAACCCATTTTGTCTCACATGGGTACATGTGCATTGTAATGTAACGCCTTGTCAAGTGTAAGCTCACATGTCAATAGTTGGATGTAACAATCATAAAGTAGATGAAGAGTCATGAGGGTAGATGAACTGTCACAAAGGGGAATGCCAAGGGCCACCCCACCCTTTGCTATAAATATTCCCTCTTAACTCATTGTGAAGGATTTTGGTCAGCCAAGCTTCGATAGGAGTATCTTAGAGAAAGCTTGGATAGTATTGTAACGCACCTTGGCTTCTTCACTGCGTAGAGCTAATATATCTGTTTGGAGGAGAAGGCGGTTGTGGCTGTAATGTTCCGCTATCGGAACTAGTGGTTGGACATGGATGTATTGTATGACTGGAACTTAGACTTCTTAATATAATAGAGCCAACACGTTTCATGCATATGTTGTATTGTATTCCAACTATCTTGCTTACTCTAAATGACATATGTATTTGTTTGCTTATGCATGCATGTGTGGACTATTTGTATAAGTATGTATGAATCTTTCTGAAATGCGCTGTTGGTTTAACCATCACTTTGGATTTTTTGCTAACTTGCCTTCCATGTTGTGATGCATCTTCACTCGTGTGTTCCCTTCCAAGCCGTGTACTTTTACAGGTTTCCAAGGGGCACACTCACCTCACCCTTAGTGTGTTAGAACCTCTCATTCACCTTGCTTGACTTACTGCAGCTGTCACACCCTTGCTACCAACGGGGACATCTTACTTGCCTTTATGCGAAACCAAGGTCAAGGCATTACCATACAACCCACTGCCGAGAATCCTACACCAAACGATATAAGGTCTAATTGGGACTTATTACTAGGGAGATTCCCTGACATGTTGGCGGGTCCAACACCGTCAATAGGGCCTTATTGTTTTATTTGTGTAGTATGGGGTGAATATGTTATGCTATGTGTGAAACTTCTAAAGTTTGAAGGAGAGGATGGTGATTAAACTATTGGGAGGATGAAATATTTTATTTTTTGTTTCTTTGTGACAAGTGGAGGTAAAGATTTGTTAGATGGAAGGAGGAGTTCCAGAAGTCACCTTCCAATTCTCTCATGTGGGATCATATGTATAGCTTCTGTGTCTTGCTCCATTATTTCCTTTGGCTGACTAGTTTAATTAGTTTCATCTCAAGGGATAAAGGGAGATCCCTTTCTCCCTTATCGACCAGTTCTATTGGGAAAGGTAGATAACTTTTGTTTTCACTTGTGATTGGTGATGCTTCATACAACGGAATCAACAATACATCATTATCATTTGGGTTGTCCCTTCTATCAACCATAGTATTACAATAAGCTTCACTAACCTAGAATTTATGTCAATTAACAAATTGGGCTTGGCCCTCATCTTTCTTGCTATATTGACTCCCAGTGTTCTATTTATATGAAGTGTTAGAACTCTCGAAAGTGACTCTTCTTTAGTCCATGGGGGTTGTGCTTTAACAACTTTAAATTGAAATTGGGGGATCCCTTTTGGAGACGCATCAAGATTGGAATTTTGTTTTGCTTTATATTGCACTAAAACTATGAATCAGGGAGGCGCATGCAGAAATTTAGAGGCAAAACTCTTGTCCTTGCATCTGGATCTTTCAATGCTCATGGATAATATATTAAATCTTAAGTTCAGTTTTCAAAGATCAGAAGATGAAGTTGGATTCCTCATATCTCAGTTGGAGAAGGTGATTTAGAGGTTAAACAAGGAAAGCATATTGCTAGATAGTCCAAAACAAGGAGGAGGATCAACCTCCAAATGGGTAATGCAAAATGTTAAAAGAATGTTGTGCAAATTTTGATTTTCTCTAGGTAAATTTTGGAGTGTATAACTGCTAAAATCTTGAAACTTCTCAATTGTGTTGGGAGAAAATATTCCTAAAATTGGAAATGGTCAAAGAGTATTTGTATATTTTGATCATGTTCTTGGAAACATGTTATGATGTATGAACATGTTGTACTCACACTAAGCCCCAATCTTTGAGAGAGAGAGAATATTTGTTCTATTTTGGAGGGTTTTCCAGTATATTTTCTAGTTTAATTTTCTTAGAATCCAACAGGGATTTCTTAGAATCACAAGTTTGATTTGTAAACTCTCCATAATCCGAATAACCCATGTGTTTTTTAGAATGTTGAATCCATATATGTAAACCCATATTAAACAATAACAAAATCATATCTGGCCCAAAAAAATAATTGAATTCTAGCCAAAAACTCCAAAACATAACATGTTTAGACAACATATATATATTATGAGTTACAATCACCTTAATTCTATCTTATATGTGTGTATACATATACATATACATATACATATACATATACATATACATATATATATATATATA